>JAXIVJ010008483.1:12500-52500 GCA_036785665.1 Chirona hameri
AATAGTTCACCTTCGGAATTTTTTTCAGAACACGATTTTATTATATTTTTTAATACAGTTTCTTTTTTTCTGTTTCCTCATCGTCCTACATCGGTCCTACATCGCGCCAATTCAGGACAGAAGGTTGTAAATTATTGATTTGATTGTGTGCGTTATTGGTCTGCGCATGCTCCATGGCAGTCCTGGCACTTTCAGACGGTACGGTACATCATATATGCGCCGTATTCCTTCGCCAAAAAGTCAAATATCTTCGGCTGGAGAGTCTTTTCAGCCAAGAGAAGTTTCAGATAAGGATTTCTCAACACGGGCTACAAAACTGCTATTTCAGTTCAAAACCCATGTTGAAGGTGAACTATTATTTCCTTTAAAAACAAAACAAACAAAAATACATTTTTTTTTGGGGTGCTGATTCCAAATATGTCCACTATTTGTGTCATTATTTGTTTCTTCGTTTGGATTAATTTATAGGTATATTGTTTTTTTGTTTTTTGTTTATTGTTTTTTTTATATTTTTTTTTTTGGGTGGGGTGGAAGGGGGGGGGGGGGGGGTCATTGGGTAAAACCATATATTTTCCCCAAACTTCTTGAGTGGGGGCAGCTGCTCCCCCTGCCCCCTCTTCCACCGCCCCTCCCCCTGCCCCTCCCTCCGTTCCTATGCCTATGGTTTGCACATCTGCAAGGTTTTTCAGCGATGACGAAAAATACAAACGGTGGGACGAAGCGTATCCGTTTCCTTTGCCCACCTTATACCTCATCTTGTGCCAAACTTTTTTATCTTTGAGATAACCACTCTTATGTAATATTTGTTTGCGGATTTGAGGTTTTCTCGTCTTTGGGTACCTTTTACTCCATCACATTTCCCTTGCTTAACAAAATGAACGGTTTTAACAACAAATAACTGACCTCAAAGGGGGTCTTAGCCCCTTGTCCCTGTAAGAGGCGTCTTTAAAACAACAGAACAATCTGATTATGCCGACTTGTTATGCGTTACATTTTACAGTGGCGAATAGGTGTCGCCAAGGAGGGGGGGGGGGGGGGCAAACAGGGACAACGTGCTCCCGGAACCTGGGACTGAATACCTCTTGACATTGATACATATGAATATTTCAGGTTCGGAAAAATGGGGCAGGTTGATGAAATCGGAGGCTCGCCTCGACACCAAACCTGCATTTTTGGGGGTGCAAAATATGATTGATTTTTTTCCTAGTAAAAGTTGTTTCTTAGGACGCGAACGTCTGCCACAAATACTTCTCAAACTTTAAATATCTGGTGATGCCAATAGTCCAGGGCCGGTTCTTCCACATATTACAGCTGAGATGTAAAAATAAAAAAAATACATGCACCATATTTCCCACAAGGTAAACAAAATAGGCAGTAGGCAGTAACAGCATTTTAGTATGCTTTCATCTTTGTTAATAAGACAAAACTAGGCAGTACTTTAGTAATAATAAAAGAGACAAATACGGCGCAGTCATGACAATATGGCGCATTTATCTTGCATTGCTTTCAATATTTGTGCTGTTTTCGTATAACTTGGTTTGATTGGTGTTGAATAAGCCTATTTTATTTTAAAATGACCTTTACTGATGTGGCCCTCCACTTTTCAACACCATGACCAGGTATATCTTGTGCAAATAATGTTAGTCAGGCTCAAAAATGATAATCCTGACTTGTAGCCCATTTTGTTTAGGTCTATGATAATGTCTGCTCTTTTTCCAGCTCAGGATGAATGGTATGCTTTCAGACACAAAACATTTATATTATTGGTCAAATTATTCATTAAGTGTCAATTTCACCAACATTTTTATACTCAAATTTTAACACATTTGGCCAATTTAAGGGTGTATTGTAATATGTGACCTGTCCATTATCCAGAACTACGCACAATGTGAAAACTGAAATATGCTTCATCTATTCTTGCTTTGCTCATGTTTTTTATGTAAGCACCTAGATTGACATTTTGTGGTCTGAAATTGAAAAAAGATACCTGTTCTTTAGTGTGTATGACCATTGACCTATATGTATGACCATTGTGTATGACCATTGACCCGGCAGTTGTGTTGGTACTGTGCCCTTTTTTTCCTTTTATATTGTTGTTGCATCTATAACATTTACTTTTTTTTTAAAGTTGGAGGGGGGGGGGCTGAATGACAAGTTGGGGGCTGAGCCACAAGTTGAAGGGGCTGAAGCCCCCTCAACTGAATATGATCCTACGCCCCTGTATATTTGTACAGTGTCTCATTCTTCCCCCAGCCAAAATGACCAAAACACTTAACCCTATCTGATAGACAGTAAGTCATATTATTGGGGATGCAGATGAAAGACTGGGGATGCAGATCAGAGCATTGGGGATGCACCTGCATCCCCCTAAGTATATAAAGTTCCGTATGTGTGTGTCGTACTCGACATTACAAGGGACAAGGAGACAAATTTTCGTTTTTGCAATTTGGTGGGAGACAGTCGCGACGTTTTTTTCACCTCTGGTAATAGGGTTAAATAATTCCGTTTCAGGTGCCTGCCGTCGTCTCGCTCCCACGGAGATCAGCTTCTCCGATGGATGATGCAGTGAAGTACACTGCATCATCAGCGTATCAAAACAGTACATTGCATCAGTACATCAGTACAGTGCGTGTTGAGATCGCGTGAGGTGCGCTTGCAGAGCTGCAGGTGTTCGGAACCGGGACTGGTGGAGCTGCAGGTGTTCGGACCCGGGTCGGAGCGGTGCAGGGCCGCGCATATGTGCTGACTGACCAACACCGCCACAGAGCTAACAAGACTGACCAACACCGCCACAGAGCTAACAAGACTGACCTAACACCGCCACAGAGCTAACAAGGCTGACCAACACCGCCACAGAGCTAAAAGGCTGACCAACACCGCCACAGAGCTAACAAGACTGACCTAACACCGCCACAGAGCTAACAAGACTGACCTAACACCGCCACAGAGCTAACAAGACTGACCAACACCGCCACAGAGCTAACAAGACTGACCAACACCACCACAGAGCTAACAAGACTGACCTAACACCGCCACAGAGCTAACAAGACTGACCAACACCGCCACAGAGCTAACAAGACTGACCTAACACCGCCACAGAGCTAACAAGTTCTCATGAAGCGTCTCATTCTGATTTAGAGTCCAGACGTATTTCGCATGCTCTTCATAAGAAACTTCCAGGGTAATGAACTGTGAAAACGATACTACCTAATTATATCAGAATATTTTAGTTACTTTTCTTAATGCCTTCTCAAATACCTAGTGATTACGCGACTCCCGATCCAAACCTCCTTCATGACAAGATCGAGGTAACATGGGATAAAACCGAAGAAATATGACACTTGTGCCAAAAGAGATAACTTGAAATGAATACCGTGAAATCTATTTTCACCGTATAAACCAGGTAAACTGGGACATCACATGCATTTTTCCATTACATCGGATGGCGTGTCTTCACACATTATTTGTATTAGTCAGGCAAAATCTGCAAAATCTTTATCAACCCCAGCCGTTTCAGTACCTTGTAATACCCGCACATGGCGTTTGCTATCCTCTCAAGCCCCTCTTTACGTCACCGTCTCACCAAGGGCTCCCATGGACATTGCATCAAATTGCAGACAGCCCGTTCATTGCATTACATAACTTGTTGCACTTTTCGTTACGTAACTAGGACCAGGTTTCGCTGCTTATGTGTGTTGCACCCAGTGATGACTGTTGCCCGCCAGACTGCCGTCGCCAGGGCCGCTGGAGCTTGACGAGCTGTCGGAGCTTGACGAGCTGTCGGAGCTTACCGTCTGAACACGGAACAGCTTTCACAGCTCGCCGTCTGTGCAGCCCAGGGCAATAGAACACTGGGTACTCCAAAGGTTTTTTGTTAGTATATACTAAAAAAATATACTATAAAAACTAGAAAACATACCAACAAATGAAGGTCACTACCAGATTTGGAATAATATACCAAATATGGATGCACAACATTCGCGCCAAGTATGGCGTTCGTGTTTCAATCAAGAATAATACAGATTTGTACAGCCTTTGCATTCACTCCCGTGCAGTGGCATTCTTCGTCACCGACGGCAGGGTATTTATTGGTCCGCGTCTCGCTTTATGTTCCAGTTTCTGGTTAGTTAGTGGAATGTGTTTATAATTGAATTATTTAATTTGTGTCAGTTCTGTTAGCAGTCATTGTCGTGTTAACAGCCTTGGAATTTGTGGTATTTTCTGGACTATTTGGGTCCAAAGAATTTTGCTCTCTTCATATTTCATATTTCATATCAGGCCGCTCAATATTGTTTTCCCCGCAAGTTTGGTAAGACTTCGCTCGGCCTTCGGCCTCGCTCGTAATATACATCCTTGACACCTAACTGGCTGAATTTGGTGACACCGTGTTGAGATAATTTTGTATGTACTCATTGGTTATTTGCAGAACTTTGTACATACAAGTTATTGGTTCATGTCATATTCTTCTGCATCCGGCTGTTGCGCTGAAGCGGTGGGGCCTGGACAGCTCGGCGGTGACTGCTGTGTGTTGAGTAGTGCAAGTCTGATCGGGTCTGCTGCCGTTGTACTGTGACTGGCGCATGTGAGGCCTTCTGCATTTATATTGTTGCTAAGCGTGGCGTTGGTCTAGTCCCTGGGGTGCTTGACAAGGGATTAACTTGGTATGTATCTTAGGATGAGCAGTAGTCGGCTCAGCAGTAGCAGAAGAGGGCTCCTGTAGTCGGCTATCTGGGGCTTCCCCGGCACAAGCGTTGATGTCATGCAGTTTGTTTTCACATTCTGTTGTGTATTTTCCTTGGTGTGAAACATGTGTTATATAAAATATATGTGATTGATCTCATTATAAAGGCATTGCACGTGATTTTAAACATTGACAGATCCAGAACGTTGGTTTCGGGCCTGGGGGATATAAAATATATGTGATTGATCTCATTATAAAGGCATAACACGTGATTTTAAACATTGGCAGATCCAGAACGGTGGTTAATTTTGCTCCGATTTCAGGTTGTTTTTTTTGGGGGGGGGGGGCATGGCCGCCATGCCCCCTTCCCCTGGATCCGCTAGTGACTTTAAATATCACATTTGTATGTGCTCTGCTGTAGTATTTATCCCTATTTATCATAAGCATGCTTGAATTTCATCCATATATGTATATATTGACAATATATATATATATATATATATATATATATATATATATATATATATATATATATATATATATATATATATATATATATATATATATATATATATATATATATATATATATATATATATATATATATATATATATATATATATATATATATATATATATATATATATATATATATATATATATAATATATAGTGCAAATCAAGAATACTGATGTCTAGATCGGATATTTTGCCACAGTATGTTGCATAAAATATGATATTCCTAATCACGTACGATACCTATATTTAATATTATTGCATTACTAATGGTCTTCTCACATGATAATAACTAAATAATACATGTATTTATGAATATATAATACATTAATTATTTAGTTGATATGAGATCATTAGCAATAATATAATATTTAAAAAAGGCCACAGGCAGTGACTATTCACGTCGTTTCCTCATTCCGTCGAATTGAAAAATTGTTGTCTGCAGCGGGATTCGAACCCGCGCTTTGCCATCGCTCGATCTGCATGGGTTCACGAGATGCTTAATAGCTCGAAAACGAACCTCACACTTTTGAGGTTCGTTTTCGTACACTTTTGAACCCGGAAATCGAAATAAAAATGTTCACGCTTGATTTCTAGCTACTTTGTATTGTCGTATCGGTTACAGGTAAAAAAAGCCGTGGGCCCGTAAAATGGCTTTTTAACATGGAACCCTATGGCCTAGTAGGAAAATGTACGCCGTGCTGCCATATGGACTTTGGACCCCCCCCCCCCCCCCGGTGCAGCCTGATGGACCCCCCCCCCCGCGGCAGGCCAGTTTGACAGTATCCGGCAACTTGTGCTTCTGATCATGAAGTGGGCTCGGGTGGAATGTTCTCCCGATGGGAGTATGCACATACTGTTGTCGCCATAGATGAGACAGAATTGGATGGATGATAGAGTATAGAGTGGCATTGCGTTTGACGGAGAGGGCCAGAATGGGAAGGAGCTGGGCGGGGTGGCGGGACCGGACTATGCTGAGCGAGACAGAATGGGACACAGTAGGAGAGAGTGGGACAGGACGGAGTGGGTCATAATGGGACAGAGTAAGACTGAGCGGGACAAAGTGGGACAGAGCGAGACAGAATGGGACACAGTAGGACAGAACGGGGCAGGACGGAGTGGATCATAATGGGACAGAGTAAGACTGAGCGGACAAAGTGGGACAGAGCGAGACAGAATGGGACACAGTAGGACAGAACGGGGCAGGACGGAGTGGATCATAATGGGACAGAGTAAGACTGAGCGGACAAAGTGGGACAGAGCGAGACAGAATGGGACACAGTAGGACAGAACGGGGCAGGACGGAGTGGGTCATAATGGGACAGAGTAAGACTGAGCGGGACAAAGTGGGACAGAGCGAGACAGAATGGGACACAGTAGGACAGAACGGGGCAGGACGGAGTGGGTCATAATGGGACAGCGTAAGACTGAGCGGGACAAAGTGGGACAGAGCGAGACAGAATGGGACACAGTAGGACAGAACGGGGCAGGACGGAGTGGGTCATAATGGGACAGAGTAAGACTGAGCGGGACAAAGTGGGACAGAGCGAGACATAATGGGACACAGTAGGAGAGAGTGGGGCAGGACGGAGTGGGTCATAATGGGACAGAGTAAGACTGAGCGGGACAAAGTGGGACAGAGCGAGACATAATGGGACACAGTAGGAGAGAGTGGGACAGGACGGAGTGGGTCATAATGGGACAGAGTAAGACTGAGCGGACAAAGTGGGACAGAGCGAGACAGAATGGGACACAGTAGGACAGAACGGGGCAGGACGGAGTGGGTCATAATGGGACAGAGTAAGACTGAGCGGGACAAAGTGGGACAAAGCGAGACAGAATGGGACACAGTAGGACAGAACGGGGCAGGACGAAGTGGGTCATAATGAGACAGAGTGAGACTGAGCGGGACAAAGTGGGACAGAGCGAGACATAATGGGACACAGTAGGAGAGAGTGGGACAGAGCGAAACGGGTTGGGTCATAATGGGACTGAGCAGCACAAAGTGGGACAGGGTAGGACAGAACGGGACAGGACGGGACTGGTTGGGTCATAGTGGGACAGCGTGGGATTGAGCGGGACAAAGTGGGACAGAATGACTCGAAGTGGATCAAAGTGGGAGTGAGAGGAGTGGAACCTGTGACAGAATTGTTCAAAGTGGGACGGAGCGGGAGCTGGGGGACTGAGGGAGGCACGGGTGGGTGGGATCAGCTGGCGTGGAGCCTCTGGGATACGAGTCGACACGAAGACACGAGCCCGCCGACTCTGAACGACGTAATTCGTCCAAGGGTCGCGCGGACAGGGCGGACAGGGCGGGCCTGGTCTGGGGTGATGGGTTCCAGGGCGCCAGCCGCCGGCACTGGCAGTTGGCACCGACAGACGACCAGACGGCAAAGGCGCAGATAGACAGACAGGCGCGCGCACGACAGACAGGAGAACATGCGTACCATGCTGGTCACATATTAGAAACAGATGGTACAACGCGCTGCGTATGGCCGCCAATGATTGCTGCAACCGTTAAAAGGCACTAGGGCGCATAGAGGCAGTGGGCGCAACATGTGTTCTACGGGTCGTTAATACGGATGATACAAAATATGTTTAACTTCTTTTTTATAATAAATTTAGTCCGAATGTTTGTTGAATGGATGGATTGCCGAGGTCAGGCCCCGCGCTAAGCATAGCTTGTTGCGCAGGCACTGACCCCACCACCCGATCGCGCAATTCCTGTTGGCCGGCAGCATTTAGAGACGAAAGTTGTACGTGCCCGACATACCTGGACACGGTCCGCCCCGCTCACTGACGTCACCTAACCTTGAGTGCGACCGCTGCCACCGTCCGCAGGCCACCCCGGTCAGGAGCAAATAGCGAGCGCCGAAGCGACTCGAACCCGGGCTGCCACTACCGGGATAGGTCAGAAGTCCAGCGCTCTCCCACTGAGCTACAGGGGCGGACTATGAAACCTTATGAACTTTGACAAAAACGCAATTGCAAAATATGACGTCATGATTTACCCATACTTTATATGTCATAAGTCAGTCAAAAATGATATCATTTTACAATTTGGTAAGGTAGTTGCCCATATTAGGTTCTCTCACATATATTCCGTTTTTTTGTCTTCATATCTTTGAAAAATTTGATTCTGTGGTCATTTTCCCCAAACAATCTTCTTCTTTTTTTTTGGGGGGGGGCAAAATCCCAATTTTCACAAATACGAGATAGCCATGTTGTAGCACTTGCTATTTGCTATCTTTTGACGCTTTTTGATTGCATTTAGGTCAAAATATGGCATTTGTACGGTCTGTTAACGTTTAGCTGAATTTGGTGTAAAACTCGTGTGTAGTCATTAAATTCGCTATAACTCGATTTTTTCTCGACGAAATTGCTTTATTGTTTCACATTGTTTCACTCTTGCCCCTGGTTTGACTATACATCTGTCCCTCTTCCCACAAAACGTTCGCCTTAAGGGCCTTACCCTTGAGTCCCCAACCACTAAATGCTGAACCTCTTCCCCGTCAAATGCAGCTGCTGACTCTAACGCACTGAACCTATTTGATACTGTAACCTGCGGATGTTCCCTGGGGGCCTGGGGCTGTACTGCCTTACTCTACCCTGAACTTTTGTCCATCCCTCCTGATCCCCTTCACTCTTCCTCCTCCAGATTCTGCTACCACCCTCCATTACCCAGCACCCCTCCTCATCCTTACTGTCTCATCCCACTGTGGAAAGTAATGTGGCCCTAGCATTACTTTCCACAGTGATGGGTCTCCAGAAATGTGACCCTCCAACACACTTCCAAACCACAGCCGGACTATCCACCTTTGCCTTATCCCCATCCCTTATGCCCCTATCAGAACTACCACTGGTCCCTGATCCTGTAGGCTCCTTTTCTGATCCCCTAACCACGATCTGCGCATACGTTCTTTGGTCAGGAGCTACACACTCCTGCGGCTCATCTCTCTACACTTACTTAACTGTGCCTCAAGCTCCGTTACCCTGGCCTGGAGGGCCTCTAGCTCTTCAACCTTCGCCTGCATCCTAGTCATGCTTATTTTAACCCTCGCCCTACGGGAGCTTTTTCACCTTCGTCCTACGGGGGGGGGGGGGGGGAGGGGGGCTGACAGGCCCCCTGTTAACTTACAAACCAAGCAACTTAGAGCAATGCGGTAAGAACCAGCATGTTGCCTGTCATGAGAGGAAGCTAACAGTATGCGATTTTTAGGTTTCAGGTCAACGGGTGACCTTCCAGATCAAGTGAATGACCTGAATTTACCACGTCCAAAACAGCGATTTTGCTCTTCAGAAAACCTCAAAATTAGAAATTGATAAATGTAAATAAAAAGGCATGTTTCTATACCAGTTTTGGCTCCGAAATACAGAAAAGGTGATTATTTGTTCGTATCTTGTCAAAAAAAAGTCAAAAAAAGTTATTAAAAAAATGACTTCTTCAGTTTCTTAAACTTAGGGAGCCATCACTCAGTCAAAAATAAAGATATTGCTTTGAAATTTGGTATGGGTATTGTCCATTCTCAGTTATCTCACATATATTCAGTTTTTTTATCTCTAAAATCTTCACAAATTTTGATTTTGGGGATTAAAAAAAAGAGTTTTTTTGTTATTTTAGGGGTCAAAAACCCAAAATTGTGAAAATCCGAGATTGCAATTTTAAAGAGAATGCCATTTTGTATCTTTGGTGCATTGCGTTTGCAATATCCTTTAAAACTCGGTTTTCTACAATTTTCGAATATTTATCGTTTTTCCACCAACATGACGTCATCAAAACATGATTATTTCCCAAACTACTCAACTAATTTCAATTAAATTTTTACAGCTCACGTATAATTGTTGTAAACTCGGCTACCGAAAATTTCAGCAAGATCTGCCGCATGTGTAAAAAGTTATTCAAGAAAAACCTCAGGGGGCTGTCAGGCCCCCGTAGGGCGAGGGTTAATACACTAGTAACTTAGGTATATAACTTAGGTACTATGCGCTTTTCACTACTTTACTAACTTAACTTAACTTTTTTTTTCTTCTTCTCTCTCTTTTTTATTCTTCTAAACCTTAACTAGACCTAAGTAAAGCTAGTGACACAAATCAGCTATGACCTATGAGTGCACCTAATACTAGACACTTCACAACAAGAGCCAATCAAACTAACAACAGCTGTGTACAATCCTAAGCGGGAGCACACAAGCTAGAATGAAACACTTAAATAAACTAAATACTAAATACACCTTAATTATCCCTAATTTGCTAAAAATATCTACTTATCCAACCCTAAAACTAATAATACAAAAAAATCGGACCAAGATAATTGTGGCGCACACAAGCTAGAATGAAGTCTTTAAAAAAAACGAGTAAGAGGTAACAGCTAACTATGAATGTTTAAATATAATACCTAAACGATCCACAAAACTAAATATATAATCCTTATATCTAAGTATAATGTGTCTCCTAAAAAATATACAAAACAACAGAGCTATCTAACAGCCACTTAGCTTGTCTG
Source organism: Chirona hameri (assembly GCA_036785665.1). Taxonomy (NCBI): domain Eukaryota; kingdom Metazoa; phylum Arthropoda; class Thecostraca; order Balanomorpha; family Balanidae; genus Chirona; species Chirona hameri. The sequence goes on from JAXIVJ010008483.1 coordinate 23,200, forward strand.
AAGCGGGGTTGAAGCATTATCTTTGTCATTGATTGACCGTATTGGCATTGCTAGCTGACAGCCGTTAGGGGTCTAATAAGGATGAGGATAAGGATGAGCCACCATGGCCATCAGTCAGGCACAATGTGGTATCAACATATCATTTATGGATACATACCCATTTTTGGAACAAACTTGCAAGATAAAAGGAATGCTTGATGATTTATTCAATAGTTGTAGAAAATCGGCTTGTGTGGTCCTGTTCAACTTTGGAACGATATATTAAAATGTGGGGTGTCGATTGGCGGCACTCGCTTGATGCACAAATTTGTAGATTTGTGTGCCTTTCGCAGAACACTTGTTGCTGCATGATGCATCTTGCATTTCCAAATGTGGAAGTGGATTGTTTTCATTTTTGGAACATGCATCATCAAGCTTTCCTATTTTTGGAAGTTTGTTCCAAAAATGGTTATGATTCAAAAATGATATGTTAGTGCGCCAAGCTGCCATGGCTGTGTGGGGTCCCTGTTTAGCTAAAAACAAAGGTTAATTGCCCTCTCACATTCAGACTGGTTATTGATTCAACTTTTTTTTGGAAGGATTCAATCACGATTCATTTTGTAATATGAATGATTCAGTCACCGTTTTATTCATGATAACCATTTTGAGGAATGATTCTTTCCGATTCAAAGAATCAAACCATATTTTGATCAAATCACGTTTGATTCACCATTGAAACAGCATTGCACAGTCTTTTTTATTAAATCAAAATTGTTTCTATGCGTGTTTTGATTCAATCATTATTCATGAAGCAAAAAAATTGATGGGCAATCCTTGCCTTCTTTGATTCAAGGGATTTTGATTGAACGATTCCAATAGATTCGATCAGAGTTGAATCAATAACCAGTCTGTTCACATTTAAGAACAATCTGCTCATTTTCCAACCAAATAAGGGAGTTTTACTGGTTGTAATGGATTGGTATGGAACACTGGCGGATCCAGAACGGTGTTTTGGGAGGGGCCACCGATGGTTTGGACTTTGGAATGGGCCAAATTAAGTAAATTTTCACACAATTCTGAAAAATCAGATTCTGCTTCCTTTTATGCATTGATAGCTGATATAAATTAAACTTTTGTGTGCAAAAGTTGCTTACATTTTCCTTTATATCAGGAAATGTGTCAGTTTTGCTCCAATTTTGGGGGCATGGCCGGATTGACATGTCTGTCAAGACAGCTACAGATTCAGATTCACATTCAGCTTCACATTCAGACCCCCTGAGAATGCGCCCTAATTTCGCACACTTATGCAGTTTGACGAGCCACTTACAATGGTGAAGTCTGTTGAGCGCCACATTCAATACTTTGACCTCTAGAGGTCATCAAAGTCTCTGAGGTCGCAGGGTGACCCCCTCATAATTTAATCAAACGTGGTGTAGATATGCAGTTTCACACGCTAATTACGATGCTGAAGTCTGTTCGGCGCCACATTAATACTTACTTTGACCTCTAGAGGTCATCACAGTTTCTGAGGTCACAGGGTGATCCCTTCAGAATGTATTCAAACTTGGTGTACATACGTAGTTTGGCATGCTGATCACGATGCTGAAGTCTGTTCGGCGTCACATACAATACTTTGACCTCTATAAGTCATCAAAGTTTATGAAGTCACAGGCCCCTCATAATGTAATCAAACGTGGTGTAGATATGCAGTTTGACACGCGAATTACGATGCTGAAGTCTGTTTGGCGCCACATTTAATGCTTTGACCTCTAGAGGTCATCAAAGTTTCTGAGGTAACAGGGCGACCCTACGGACTAGGATGCCTACGGACTAGGATGCAGTTAATGGTGTATGGATGTTTGAATGTTCGTTGGTTGTAATGTGTTTAAGCGTCTGTATGTTCTGTTTTGAGGAATTGTGTTTTAATTATTTGTTTTGATTGGATGTGTCGAAGAAAATAAAAGGTGAAAAAAAACAGGGTGACCCCCTCAGAATGTAATCAAACTTGGCGTACATATGCAGTTTGACAGGGTCTAAAAAACCATGCTCCGAAACTACTGGACCGATCCGAGTGATTTTTTCACCATTCGATTCAGAGTGGTCTGAAACGGTGCCGTTTTGGATTTTATACAGTTTGGTCCACCCTAAATGTACCAAATTGGACCACAACCATTAGTGCAAATTTGCCAACGAGCCCATGCTTCGAAACCATTGAATCAATCTGGGTGATTTCTTCACCATTCGATCTGGCGTGGTCCAAAACGGTGCCGTTTTGGAATTTATACAGATTGGTTCACTCTAAGTGGACCAAATTGGACCAAAACCACCAAAAACCGTTGCCGATGAGCCCATGCTCCGAAACCATGGAACCGATCTGGAAAATGTCTTCACCATTCGATCCGGCGTAGTTCAAAACGGTGCCGTTTTGGACTTTATACAGATTGGTTCAATCTAAGTGGACCAAATTGGACCAAAACCACCAAAAACTGTTGTCGACGAGCCCATGCTCCGAAACTATGGGACCGATCTGGAAGATGTCTTCACCATTCGATCCGGCGTGGTCCAAAACGGTGCCGTTTTGGATTTTATACAGATTGGTCCAGTCTAAGTAGACCAAATTGGACCAAAACTTTTAGTGCAAATTTGCCGATGGGCCCATGCTCCGAAACTATGGGACCGACCCAGGCGAGTTCTTCACCATTCCATCCAGCGTGGGCTAAAACGGTGCCGTTTTGGATTTGATACAGACTGGTCCACTTTAAGTGGACCAAATTGGACCAAAACTTTTAGTGCAAATTTGCCAACGAGCCCATGCTCCGAAACTATGGGACCGATCCAGACCATTTCTTCACCATTCGATCCAGCGTGGGCCAAAACGGTGCCGTTATGGATTTTATACAGATTGGTCCACTTTAAGTGGACCAAATTGGACCAAAACTTTCCGTGCAAATTTGCCGACGAACCCATGCTCCGAAACTATGGGACCGATCCGTGCCATTTCTTCACCATTCGATCCAGCGTGGGCCAAAAGCGTGAGCTCGTCCGCAACGGTTTTTGGTGGTTTTGGTCCAACTTGGTCCACTTAGAGTGAACCAATCTATAAAATCCAAACCAGCACCGTTTTGGACAACACCGGATCGAATGGTGAACACATTTCCCAGATCGGTCCCATAGTTTCGGAGCATGGGCTCGTCGGCAACGGTTTTTGGTGGTTTTGGTCCACTTAGAGTAGACCAATCTCTATATTATAAATACTAAAAGATCCTCCGCCGCCGTCGGAGTGACGCACTAAATCGGTTCCTGTGCAGCCGTCTGATGAGGTATGAGGGTGATTTTTTCAGGACTTTTTGGTCCCGTGATTCAACAGGTCGTATTAAATTATGAAATTTTGGACTTAATAGGACCGACGGTGGGGCATCGGCATGTGGGCGCGTGCGCCATTCGTTTAACATGGGAAACGCGCAATTCTGAAATGGCGAAAAACGGGCCAATTCCGCGCCGTTCCCCGGCCGCTGACGGGAACGGCATACGGGCACGTGATACGGGAACGGAATACGGACACGGGATACGGAATACGGGCACGGGATATGGGAACGGGATACGGGATACCGGAGCGGGATACGGGACACAGGAACGGAATGCAGGATACAGGAACGGGATACGGGAACGGGAACTTAACCCCATTTGTAACAGGGGGGGGGGGGGATTCCGACCCCCCTTCATGTTTTTCGCAGATATCTCCAGAACGACAGGGAGCAGGCCCATTAAATTTTGGGAATTTTCCCAAAACAGATTTTCACATATGGAGTCAAAATTTTGAGTTCTTAACCTGAACAGAGGCGGTTCCAGGGCACGGTTTTGGGTGGGTTCGGCGGCGACATTTGGCGATAATCCGGAAATACGATCTTCACGGCTTCTTCCTAACTGCCTCAAGTATGAAGGAGTTACATCGGTTTACGGTGATGGCAACATATGCAAATTAGTTGATATTAATGCAATATCATACAAATTGCATGGCAGAGGCGGTGTCAGGGGCTTGAAGGGGGGGGGGGGGTTCTAGGAAGTATTAAATGCTTGGCGGGAAGCCAATAGAGCGATGTAAGGGGCATTTATAGCTATCAAGATGTAAAAGATAGCTTCTGCTTCCATTATTTGCATAATGTATTACATATACAATTACAGGGGCGTGTTCAGGCACATGAATAGGGGGTGACTGGCAAGGTGATGACGATATACCAGCGATAACGGCGTAATAGACGGTCAGCTTATAGTGAAATATGCACATATGAGGCCAGAAAAGGGAATAAAGTAATTTTTTGCAGAGGCGTGCTCAGTAATGGAAAAAAGGGGGTCATATTATTGCAAGGAAACTAAGAGGCATGGGCGTACAATGACATAACATACTGCAGTTTTCGGATGAAACACGCACCACAGGGTACTCTACAAACGATTATAAGATAATAGGCGAGTCCAGGTAAGGTAACAAGGGGGGTAAGCAATGTAAATTGAAGTTGTAAGTGAAATAGTCACTGTTGTCACTATTTAACTTAACACTGTCACTATTTAGTATCATAATAGCGGATAATATACTTATCAAAAAGTCTTGCGCCTCCCCAGTTTGGATCCTGGATACGCCTATGATGAAGTACAACATGCGAAAAGGAACCATCTACGATCACTAACTTATTTATAGTGCTGGGTAGCAACTTGCCTGCGGGTAATATTTTTTCCCAATTTTACCTCCCTTTTTCACTAACCTGGTACCGCCTATGGCAAAAAATATGATGAATAACTGTTTTGTCTAATGTCACAATAACATATAATTTCTATTATTAAAAAAACAAACATAAAAAAATGGTTTTATTACGCATTTACTTCACCCCCATATTGAGTGACCTGCACACGCCTATGATTTTTGAATTTGCAAAAGTGACCGCCATATATCAATTTCCAATTCAATCTCTATCCATTCCCATTAGTTGTGTTCAAATCGGTTGATAAACATGACAGCTGTGTTGGATCAAAAATACCACTAAAATTTGTAGTTTTTGCTCCCCTGTTGCCCCCTATCAAAAAATTAGATTTGGTTATTATTTAGAAATGTAGATTGTGTTGAGGGAAACAAAATGTCGTTTTATTTGTGAAAATCGGACGGGTAGATCTCGAGATCTCCGGGGGGGGAGGGGGGGAGGCGGTATCCGCCCCCCCCCCCCCCTGTTACAAATAGGGGTAGCCAGGAGCCTGTTACAAATAGGGTTAACCCGCGAGTTACTGGGGTATATTTCGTAACGCGACTTACTGGGGGGGGGGGGGGGGGCTATTTTTTGCCCCCCTCTGACCTCCGGAACTACTGGACCGAATGTAAAAAATTCAAACGGCATTCGATAGCCCTGGGAAATTTATCGAGGGAAACATAATATTGTTGACCTCGGGGTCACCGATGACGTCACAGGTCAGGTCAAGTACAAAATGTTTGACCGTGTCAAAAGGTCTCTATGAATGGAATTGTCGCGCAAAATTGCGATATTAAACGCATAAGCTGTTGATAAATCGGTATGATTCGTGTGTCTGACACTTCTAAATACCTTTCTAAGCTGTTTATGACCTTGGGTCAGGTCAAGGTCATCCGAGGTCACGAGGTCAAACTGCAGATTACGGTCATTAGGCGTTGTAACACATGTTTATGGGTTTGTTTTTCGTCTAGAACGCGAAAAATGACCTTAGAACATTGCTTGTTCCATATAAATAGTAGTAAAAAGCAAAAATGGAAATGCGTTTTTTGTTATAGTAATGCTGTGAGAAGTGGTCGATTTTTGTCATTTAAAGGTCATAACTCGGTCAATTTTAAAGATATCGACTTTAAATTTGGTACACATATTCACCGCATACGTCTCGATCACATATATTCCGAGTGTTAGATAATTCTGATTTTTTCTTGAAAATTTTGTAAAAACAAAAAAAATGTCTTTGGTTTTCTAAAAAAAATCAAAAAAAAAATTAAAAAATCCGAGATTGCAGTTTGATAGCCCGGTCTATTGTCAGTAATTTGATTCAATACAATTTAGTCTATCTCAAATATGGTACCTTTGGCAGCGTTTTCCGCAAACCATTATTTTGCAACAAAAACCGAAGAACATGACGTCACTCTGACGTCATTCCCGGTTGACCTATCATAGCCTCATATTTTGTATTTTGCCAACATGTGTAAAATTGATGTGAGAGAAGTTACTGCAAGTTTGGTGACGATACGGGTGTTCATTTAGGAGTTATTGCAAAATAACGGGAGGGGGGGGGGCAAAAAATAGCCCCCCCCCAGTAACTCGCGGGTTAAGCAGTTTGACGAGTCACTTACAATGGTGAAGTCGGTTGAGCGCCACTTTCAATACTTTGTTTGACCTCTAGAGGTCATCAAAGTTTCTGAGGTCACATGATGACCCCCCTAAGAATTTAATCAAACTTGGCGTACATATGCAGTTTGACACGTTGATTACGATTCTGAAGTCTGTTCTGCGCCACATTAAATACTTTACCTCTAGAGGTCATCACAGTTTCTGAGGTCACAGGGTGACCCCCTCAGAATGTAATCAAACTTGGTGTATAATGCAGTTTGGCATGTTCATCAGGATGCCGAAGTCTGTTCGGCGCCAGATTAAATACTTTGACCTCTAGAGGTCATCAAAGTTTCTGAGGTTGCAGGGTGACCCCTCATAATTTAATCAAACGTGGTGTACACATGCAGTTTGACACGCTGATTACGATGCTCAAGTCTGTTCGGCGCCACATTAAACACTTTGAGCTCTAGAGGTCATCGAAGTTTGATTACATTCTGAGAGTCAAACTGTGGCCCCAGATACTTCGATGACCTCTAGAGGTCAAAGCAAAGTATTAAATGTGGCGCCGAACAGACTTCAGCATCGTAATCAGCGTATCAAACTGCATATGTACACCACGTTTGATTACATTCTGAGGGGGTCACCCTGTTACCTCAGAATCTTTGATGACCTCTAGAGGTCAAAGTGTTTAATGTGGCACTCTACGGACTACACCACTGTAAGAGGCTCGTCAAACTGCATAAGTGTGAACAATTAGGACGAATTCTGAGTGGGTCGGAATGTGAAGTTGAATGTGAATCTGAATCTGTAGCTGGCTTGACAGACGTTAGCGCCAGTATGCAAAACGTGGCAGGTGCACAAGATCTCGTCGTGGCAGGGTTAGCACCAACACATCAAATTTGCGGGGCAGCTTTGGGAAAATTTTGGGGCAGCTTTTTTAATTGTTATGCAGAAATTGCTGCCCAGGGCAGCAGTAAGATTATTTGGGGCGGGCAGGGCCGGCGCCACATATTTTCGGTTAGGGGGGGGGGGGCAGCTTTTCCAGAAAAAGGGCCCTTGGCCAAAAGGGCCCACCCAGCCTGCAATATAATGTAATATATATTTAATATCATTTCCGTCTTTCTCGCCCCCGCACGGATTACCATTTATGTATGATCAAACTTGAACACTTTAAATAGAGCAGCACAGACTGTTTTTTCAAGTGGCATTTTGGCGTCACACAGCTCAAGTTTTTACTCAATGTGACTAAGTTATCAACTATTTTTTTTTTCATTTCTTGCGACATGTACGAAGTATGTTTGTTATAGTTCACTAGTTACCAGAAGGAATTTACTAGTATCACATTTTCTGTCGGTGCTATCATCTCAGACAGGCACGTAGCCAGGATTTCGCCCGGGGGGGGGGGGGCGCCTCGAAAGGACCCCTTCCCGAGCGTTGAAAGGGCCAAACAAAACGGATGAAAAGGCACGTTACTAGGATGGAAAATGCAGTATGACAGGAATGGTATGGGCATACATTGTGCAAATACATGCAGTCCCAGTGGCTACATTCATTTATACTGAAATAGTATTGCTGTAACAATGTTTTAATGATGATAATGATGTATGTTTCCATTTTTATTGATTTGATATAAATTAAACACATATATTTAAATGTTCAATCAAACGTGAATCGATTGAAATATTGTTTTGATTCTTTGAATTGGAAAGAATCAATTCTCAAAATTGTATCCGTGAATCGAACGGTGATTGAATCATTCAGACTCCAATATGAATCATGATTTAATCGTTCCAAAAAAAAGTTGAATCAATAACCAGTCTGGCCGCTTAAGCCACATATTCTGTTGGAATATCGTCAGTCCTTTGTCTTTGAGCGGGTGCCAGCAATTTCACACAAATGGGCATTGTGCGTGAATGGAGCATACGCGCAGGAATGGGGCACCACAATTGAAGCTATTGTAGGTGGCGCTGATCATCAACTGCTACCAGGCGGACCGGCGGAGTATAGGGCGCATTGCTTACGGCGGAGTTTTGAAGGGGTTAGAGTGGTACAGATGTGTTCAAACTTATACGAAATGTTGGTGTCTATGGGTGTATTCGAAACCTGAAAGCATGTCTCGCGGAGGTCAATCGTTTGACCTCGGGAGATCAAGGAGTGCCCGCAAGGTCAAATATTGGGCATCGCATAACGTTTTCCCTAAAGTACTTATCGAAGTCGTTTGAACGGCTAAATATTCCCACCAGCCTATAGATGGTGCACAACGAGTGATCTGACCGCCCCTGGTCACCGGTTGACCTCAGGGCACAACATAAGTTACCATTATGACCTATGTGAGAATGACGGGGTGCCGCATAATTTGTTTCCCTAAAATCACTTAGAGTATCCATTCTACTACCATCGCCTTCCCTTTACCCCACCGAAGGTGCACAACGCAATACTTGAGCTATCCAGGTCACCGTTTGACCCCAGGTCACCTGGAAATACGCTAATATCCATTTAACGAGCCGTCCAAATACTTTCGTTGTTTACCGGCCGATTGTGTTCAAACTTGTACCAAATGTTGGTGTCTATGAGTGTATTCGAACCCTGAAAGCATTTATCGCTGAGGTCAATCATTTGGCCTCAGGAGGTCAAAGAGTGCATGTGATGTCAAATCTTGGGTACCGCATAACTTTTTCCTTAAAGTACTTACCGAAGTCGTTTCAACGGCTAAATATTACCACCAGCCTATAGACGGTGCACAACGTAAGATTTGACCCCTCCAGGTCACCGTTTGACCTCAGTCCACCTGGAAAGGCGCTAATATCGATTTAACGAGCCGTCCAAATACGTATTCGTTGTTTACCGACCGATTGTGTTCAAACTTTTCTTCGGTTGGTTAAACGGAAGGCGATGGTGGTAGAATGGTTTATCTAAGTGATTTTTGGGAGAGAAAAAACATATTCGGTACACCGTCATTCTCCTATAGGCCATAATGGTAACTTATGTTGTGACCTGAGGTCAACCGGTGACAAGGGGCGGTCAGATCATCGCTCGTTGTGAACCGTCTATAGGCTAGTGTGAATATTTAGCCGTTGAGACGACTTCGATAAGTACTTTAGGGAAAAAGTTATGCGGTACCCGATATTTGACCTCGCGGGCACTATGTGACCTCCCAAGGTCAAACGATTAACCTCAGCAATAAATGCTTTCAGGGTTCGAATACACTCATAGACAACAACATTTCATATAAGTTTGAACACAATCGGCCGGTAAACAACGAATACGTATTTGGACTGCTTGTTAAATGGATGTTAAACGCCTTTCCAGGTGACCTGAAGTCAAACGGTGGCCTGGAGGGGTCAAGCCTTGCGTTTTACACATTCAGTGGGTTAAATGGAAGGCGATGGTGGTGGAATGGGTTCTCTAAGTGATTTTTGGGGAATATATGCGGTACCCCGTCATTCTCCCATAAGTAATGGTAACTTATGTTGTGACCTGAGGTCAACCGGTGACCAGGGGCGGTCAGATCACTCGTTGTGCACCGTCTATAGGCTGGTGGGAATATTTGGCCGTTGAAACTACTTCGATAAGTACTTTAGGGAAACAGTTATGCGATGCCCGATATTTGACCTCGCGGGCACTCTTTGACCTCGCGGGCACTTGATTCTCTAAGTGATTTTTGAGGAATATATGCGGTACCCCGTCATTCTCCCATAGGTAATGGTAACTTATGTTGTGACCTGAGGTCAACCGGTGACCAGGGGCGGTCAGATCACTCGTTGTGCACCGTCTATAGGCTGGTGTGAATATTTAGCCGTTGAAGCAACTTAGATAAGTACTTTAGGAGATTTTGAAGGCCGTACTTTCTGAAACCGTCTTACAAACGTTCGGCAGGTAAGCGGATTTTCCTTGTTTACGGAGAAAATCGTGTATCAGACAATGCATTATAACCTTTGTGAGAACTACCTCCCTTCAGAATAATGCAAACCAATAAAGCGATCAAAATATGACACTGGATTGTTGTCGCCCAAGCACTGTCAGTTAAGCGTTAATAAATAGACAGTTCGCTTCCAATACAGTCGTTAAGAAAAGTGAAAATCTAATTTTAATATAATTAGCTTTCAGAAGAAGAAAAATTGTAACGCAGTCCCAGTGAACGCAAGTCTGTCAGTGGAACTATGATAAGACGTGTAACTGCGATTTCCATCAGCGGGTTATAAGTACCAATGAAATAATCGGCAACCACTTTTGAGACCGATAGAAGTTCTCCGAGTGATCTTCGGCGGAATAATGCAAATATTTCATATTTCATTACATCTGCAATCTAGAGCTCAGAAACTCCACACCATGGACCTATGGGTGGAATGTTAACATCCTACATACCGGGTGGAAAGATTGGAAGATTTAAGAATAAAAATGTTCTCCAATCTAGAGCTCAGAAACTCCACACCATGGACCTATGCGTTGAATGTTAACATCCTACATACCGGGTGGAAAGATTGGAAGATCAGAAACTCCACACCATGGACCTATGCGTTGAATGTTAACATCCTACATACCGGGTGGAAAGATTGGAAGATCAGAAACTCCACACCATGGACCTATGCGTTGAATGTTAACATCCTACATACCGGGTGGAAAGATTGGAAGATCAGAAACTCCACACCATGGACCTATGCGTTGAATGTTAACATCCTACATACCGGGTGGAAAGATTGGAAGATCAGAAACTCCACACCATGGACCTATGCGTTGAATGTTAACATCCTACATACCGGGTGGAAAGATTGGAAGATCAGAAACTCCACACCATGGACCTATGCGTTGAATGTTAACATCCTACATACCGGGTGGAAAGATTGGAAGATCAGAAACTCCACACCATGGACCTATGCGTTGAATGTTAACATCCTACATACCGGGTGGAAAGATTGGAAGATCAGAAACTCCACACCATGGACCTATGCGTTGAATGTTAACATCCTACATACCGGGTGGAAAGATTGGAAGATCAGAAACTCCACACCATGGACCTATGCGTTGAATGTTAACATCCTACATACCGGGTGGAAAGATTGGAAGATCAGAAACCCCACACCATGGACCTATGCGTTGAATGTTAACATCCTACATACCGGGTGGAAAGATTGGAAGATCAGAAACTCCACACCATGGACCTATGCGTTGAATGTTAACATCCTACATACCGGGTGGAAAGATTGGAAGATCAGAAACTCCACACCATGGACCTATGCGTTGAATGTTAACATCCTACATACCGGGTGGAAAGATTGGAAGATCAGAAACTCCACACCATGGACCTATGCGTTGAATGTTAACATCCTACATACCGGGTGGAAAGATTGGAAGATCAGAAACTCCACACCATGGACCTATGCGTTGAATGTTAACATCCTACATACCGGGTGGAAAGATTGGAAGATCAGAAACTCCACACCATGGACCTATGCGTTGAATGTTAACATCCTACATACCGGGTGGAAAGATTGGAAGATCAGAAACTCCACACCATGGACCTATGCGTTGAATGTTAACATCCTACATACCGGGTGGAAAGATTGGAAGATCAGAAACTCCACACCATGGACCTATGCGTTGAATGTTAACATCCTACATACCGGGTGGAAAGATTGGAAGATCAGAAACTCCACACCATGGACCTATGCGTTGAATGTTAACATCCTACATACCGGGTGGAAAGATTGGAAGATCAGAAACTCCACACCATGGACCTATGCGTTGAATGTTAACATCCTACATACCGGGTGGAAAGATTGGAAGATCAGAAACTCCACACCATGGACCTATGCGTTGAATGTTAACATCCTACATACCGGGTGGAAAGATTGGAAGATCAGAAACCCCACACCATGGACCTATGCGTTGAATGTTAACATCCTACATACCGGGTGGAAAGATTGGAAGATCAGAAACTCCACACCATGGACCTATGCGTTGAATGTTAACATCCTACATACCGGGTGGAAAGATTGGAAGATCAGAAACTCCACACCATGGACCTATGCGTTGAATGTTAACATCCTACATACCGGGTGGAAAGATTGGAAGATCAGAAACTCCACACCATGGACCTATGCGTTGAATGTTAACATCCTACATACCGGGTGGAAAGATTGGAAGATCAGAAACTCCACACCATGGACCTATGCGTTGAATGTTAACATCCTACATACCGGGTGGAAAGATTGGAAGATCAGAAACCCCACACCATGGACCTATGCGTTGAATGTTAACATCCTACATACCGGGTGGAAAGATTGGAAGATCAGAAACCCCACACCATGGACCTATGCGTTGAATGTTAACATCCTACATACCGGGTGGAAAGATTGGAAGATCAGAAACTCCACACCATGGACCTATGCGTTGAATGTTAACATCCTACATACCGGGTGGAAAGATTGGAAGATCAGAAACCCCACACCATGGACCTATGCGTTGAATGTTAACATCCTACATACCGGGTGGAAAGATTGGAAGATCAGAAACTCCACACCATGGACCTATGCGTTGAATGTTAACATCCTACATACCGGGTGGAAAGATTGGAAGATCAGAAACTCCACACCATGGACCTATGCGTTGAATGTTAACATCCTACATACCGGGTGGAAAGATTGGAAGATCAGAAACTCCACACCATGGACCTATGCGTTGAATGTTAACATCCTACATACCGGGTGGAAAGATTGGAAGATCAGAAACTCCACACCATGGACCTATGCGTTGAATGTTAACATCCTACATACCGGGTGGAAAGATTGGAAGATCAGAAACTCCACACCATGGACCTATGCGTTGAATGTTAACATCCTACATACCGGGTGGAAAGATCGGAAGATCAGAAACCCCACACCATGGACCTATGCGTTGAATGTTAACATCCTACATACCGGGTGGAAAGATTGGAAGATCAGAAACCCCACACCATGGACCTATGCGTTGAATGTTAACATCCTACATACCGGGTGGAAAGATTGGAAGATCAGAAACCCCACACCATGGACCTATGCGTTGAATGTTAACATCCTACATACCGGGTGGAAAGATTGGAAGATCAGAAACTCCACACCATGGACCTATGCGTTGAATGTTAACATCCTACATACCGGGTGGAAAGATTGGAAGATCAGAAACTCCACACCATGTACCTATGCGTTGAATGTTAACATCCTACATACCGGGTGGAAAGATTGGAAGATCAGAAACTCCACACCATGGACCTATGCGTTGAATGTTAACATCCTACATACCGGGTGGAAAGATTGGAAGATCAGAAACTCCACACCATGGACCTATGCGTTGAATGTTAACATCCTACATACCGGGTGGAAAGATTGGAAGATCAGAAACCCCACACCATGGACCTATGCGTTGAATGTTAACATCCTACATACCGGGTGGAAAGATTGGAAGATCAGAAACTCCACACCATGGACCTATGCGTTGAATGTTAACATCCTACATACCGGGTGGAAAGATTGGAAGATCAGAAACTCCACACCATGGACCTATGCGTTGAATGTTAACATCCTACATACCGGGTGGAAAGATTGGAAGATCAGAAACTCCACACCATGGACCTATGCGTTGAATGTTAACATCCTACATACCGGGTGGAAAGATTGGAAGATCAGAAACTCCACACCATGGACCTATGCGTTGAATGTTAACATCCTACATACCGGGTGGAAAGATTGGAAGATCAGAAACTCCACACCATGGACCTATGCGTTGAATGTTAACATCCTACATACCGGGTGGAAAGATTGGAAGATCAGAAACTCCACACCATGGACCTATGCGTTGAATGTTAACATCCTACATACCGGGTGGAAAGATTGGAAGATCAGAAACTCCACACCATGGACCTATGCGTTGAATGTTAACATCCTACATACCGGGTGGAAAGATTGGAAGATCAGAAACCCCACACCATGGACCTATGCGTTGAATGTTAACATCCTACATACCGGGTGGAAAGATTGGAAGATCAGAAACTCCACACCATGGACCTATGCGTTGAATGTTAACATCCTACATACCGGGTGGAAAGATTGAAAGATTTAAGAATAAAAATGTTCTCCAACATGGTTTACACTTGTACGCTATATACACTGTTCGCCGCGGAATGTGCTCAGGTAGTGCTCATTTTCTTGCGAGGCACAAACCGGCTCCTTTTTTCAACCTCACAGATGAGTCGGAGTACGTTTCTTTGCAGGTATTTCCAGTATCTCTTCTTATGACTTGTTTCGGTTCTTCCAGTTTCTGGAGGTCATCTTGATATACATTTGACTTATATGTATCCGTAATATTTCCCTCCCAAAAACATCAAGGGGGCCAAGTCGAGAGTCGGCGGGCCAAGCATGCCTCGTCTTCCCGGCTGATGATGTTGCATTAAATGAGGTTTATGAAACGAGGATGACGAAGTCGACCGAGGTGTCGATTGTCGTTGACGTTGTTGATGATCAGGGCAACTGGTGGCTCCTGGAGTATGGGAGGAAGCCCCTCACGTGCAACCGCACGATTGCATGGCTGTAACAACACTCTGATGACCATGTCATCAGCCGAAAGACGAGGCATGCTTGGCCCGCCCACTCTCTCGATTTGACCCCCACATTGATTTTTGCGGGGATACTTCAGGTTGAAGGTGTATCAGGATGATCCCCAGAAACTGGGGGAACCGAAACAAGGCATCATACGAGGTACTCGAAACATGGACAACTTTAAACGTGCTACAACTCATCTGTGATGTTGAAAAACGAAGCAATCCGTGCCTCGCAAAACAAAATGGTCACTTCTTGAGCACGTGCTACGGTGAAGAATGTATACAGCGTACAAATGTATAGTGTATGCCATGTTGGATACAAATTTACACAAATTGTTCTTCAAAATGGTGTATTGTAACAATGCATGTGATGCATTTTTTTTTTTGGGGGGGGGGGAATTATCGAAGTTCAAAATGTGGTATTTTTTCCTTTCCACCCTGTATATGAAATTAAGATATTCTTAGAAGTTAGTTGCTGGAAGCTTTAGCTTACTCACTTTGACCGCGTACTCGCTAGAACGACGAATTGAAGAAAAAACGCTCGTCCGGCCGAGAGGTTAGTCAGGGATTGCATAGTGGAATTTATCAAAACGATTGTAGTGTCGTGTGTCAGTGTGTGCGCCGTGTGCCTGCCCGGGACGGCTACTTCCCCTGTCGGTATGCGTGGCGGGCGGATGGGACCGGCCCGCCGCGCCGGCCGGCGCTCCGGCTCTATTGTCCGTTGGGCGGCGGGGAGGGCGACGCCGGCCGGGGGTGCGAAGGGGCCTGACCGGCCCGGCGGCGTTCCGGCTATTTGTGCGCCGGTCACCCCTGTGTGGGATGGCTCTGGTAGGAGGGAGACGTGTCAGGAGCGTCGCCGCGTGTGGTCGTGTCGCTTGGCAATACACGAGCTCACTACAAGCTATTTCGGCACGATGCCCAAATCGAGAGCGACCGCGAGCAGTGCAAGTGGTGTGACGCCTGCGATGGCCCAGTCCGGTGTGACCAGACACGTGAGCTTCGACTCTCGGTTAATTCCAGAGTTCGATGGGGACAAGGACATTGTGGAGTGGTACACTCGCGCCGAGGTGCTGTGCAAGCACCATGGAGTGGACCTTTGCCAGTGTGTTGCCTGCACGGCTCACCGGCGGCGCATTCGCTGTCTGGCTGCAGATCCCAGAGTCGGTGCGTGACTCGGCTGATGCCGTACGTGACGCGTTGTATGACGCGTTCGCCATGGATCCACTGGCCGCGTACGACGCCTACTCGACACGCCGTCTGCAGCCCGGCGAGTCGGCCGATGTGTACCTGGCAGCGCTGCGTCAGCTAGCTACGCTGTACGGCGGCGTGCCCGACAAAGCTCTCGCCTGTGCATTCATCGCCGGTCTACCGGACACGGTCCGAAGCACAATTCGGGCCGGCACCCGTGCGGAAGCTCTGGACCTGGCGAGCATCCTCGCACGAGCGCGGGCCGTGCTGAGCGATGAGCGCGGCTCGGTGGCAGCCGCCATGACTCGCAAGCCGGCGGCTCGGAAAGTGACACGTCTGTCAACGCGCTGCTGGGAATGTGGCAAGATCGGCCACATCGCAAGGCTCTGCCCAAACGCCCAGGAGGCCGCGCCAGCGCGAGCGCCGTCTCCCAGCCAGTAGCGCGCTCACTTCCCGTCGTCAAGCTCAGCGTCGATCGGCGTGAGTGCCGTGCACTGGTGGACACAGGGTGCACGGACACGCTGATTTATGCGGGCTGCTGTCGAAGCTGGAAGCCAAGGACGGTGAACATGACGACCGTGAACGGCGGGACGCTGCGCTGCAGTGGCACTGGTGACGTCACGGTATCTCACCGGGGCAGGCAAGTGACGCTCACAGTGCTGGTTGTGCCCGACCGGCCGCTGGGCATGGACATGGTGCTGGGAATGTCGGGCATCACAGCCCTGGGCGGCATCAGTCTGACGACGCCGACAGATGTGCAGTTCTGTGCGGCAGCGGCTGGCGTGTGCAGCCAGGATGTGACCGTGGACGCTGCCGACTTCACAGCCCGGTTTGAAGCCGACAGTGGCGAGTGGACAGTGGTGTGGAAGTGGGCGGAGGGCGGCGGCCCTGGTCGTCTGCATAATCACGTCACTCAGTACGCTGTGCCGGAGGCTGTGCAGTCGGCGTATGATGAGGAGCTGGACCTCTGGATCCGTGAAGGATGGCTGCGGCCCTATGACGAGCGGGCTGACGGCCCGGCTCGTGGCCTGATCCCGCTGATGGCGGTGGTGCAGCCGAATCAGGGAAAAGTGCGTCCTGTGCTGGATTATCGGGAGCTGAACGGTCACATCGACGCCCACACAGCGGACGCGGACGTTTGTGCGGAACAGCTCCGCCGCTGGCGGCGGCACGGCTCCCGCATCGCGGTAGTGGATTTGCGTAAGGCATATCTGCAGCTCCGACTGGACCGGCGGCTCTGGCCGTATCAGACAGTAGTGGTGCACGGGCGGCGGTACTGTCTGACACGCCTCGGCTTCGGCCTGAACGTCGCTCCGCTCATCATGAAGGCTGTGGTGCGGGCGACCCTGGAGCAGGACGAGGCAGTCAGCCGGGGAGTGCTGCCCTACGTGGACGACCTTCTGGTGGACGAAGATGTCGTCAGCGCAGAGCGAGTGGTGGAACACTTCGCTCGGTATGGACTGGCCTGCAAGCCGCCACAGCGCGCGGCTGACGGAGCGCGCCTGCTGGGGCTTCGCGTGAAGGCGCGTGAGGGAGAGCTGCAGTGGTGCCGCGACAATCCTGTCGGCGCGCCTCCAGAGACGCTAACACGCAGGGCGGTGTTTGCATGGTGTGGCCAGCTGGTCTCCCACCTTCCAGTGGCGGGATGGCTGCGGCCGGCAGCAGCGTGGCTGAAGCGGCGGGTCAATGCTCTCACGCAAGGCTGGGATGACCCCACAGCAGATCCGGAGCTGCGCGTGCAGGTCAGCCATGTCGCTGAGCGAGTGGCCTGTGCCGACCCAGCACGCGGACCCTGGAGGCTGAGAGGTGGAAAACTGGTGGTTTGGACAGACGCCAGCAGTTTAGCCTCCGGGGTTATTCTGGAGGATCAGGAAGGGGGCGTTGGAGAGGACGCGAGCTGGCTGCGACCGGAGTCTAAAGCGGCCATGCACATCAACATGGCTGAGTTGGACGCAGCGCTCAGTGGTATCAACCTGGCGATCGCCTGGGAGATCAGAGAAATCGATCTCCGCACCGATTCTGCCACCGTCCGGAAGTGGATCGGTGACGCCCTGAGCGGTCGCTCGCGTCTCAGAACAAAAGCCCACGGGGAGATGCTGATCCGTCGGCGAGTAGATGTCATTCGTGAGCTGGTGAAAGAATTTCAGCTCAAAATGACAGTCACGCTGGTGAAGTCAGAGCAGAACCCGGCGGACGTACTCACCCGCGTGCCGAAGGAGTGGCTGCGGGCCGGCAGATCAGAGGAGCCCCCGACAGTGGCCGTGGCGGCGGCAGCGGACCGGCGAGCGGATATCGACGCAGCTCGAATTCGCTCAGTGCACGAGAGCACCGGCCATCAAGGCATCAGACGCACGCTGTGGTACCTGAAGCGGGACGGTGACATGTGGGCTACCAAGCCAGCTGTGCGCGCTGTTATACAGCAGTGTGACGTGTGTCAGTCAATCGACCCAGCGCCGACTCGCTGGCGACACGGGTCGCTGAGCGTGCCGCTGACGTGGGAGCGCTTGGCTGTCGATGTGACCCACTACCGCGGTCAGTCCTATCTGACCGTGATAGATTGTGGTCCGTCCCGCTACGGGATATGGCGGCTGCTGCGCCGGTCTGACGCGGTAGAAGTCACGAGCCAGCTCGAAGCCATCTTCCTGGACCGCGGAGCGCCAGCAGAACTGCTCCTGGACAATGCAACAGAGTTCCGGGGCCGCGGCATGGCAGCATTCGCAGCAAGATGGGGAATCACGCTACGGTTCAGAGCGGTGCACGAGGCAGGAGGCAATGGCATCGTCGAGCGTCACCACCGCACTATCAAAGTGATGGCAGCCCGCCAGGGATGCACTATCGGCGAATCGGTGTATCGCTACAACATGACGGCCCGGGACGGCCAGAGCTCTGAGAGTGCGCCCGCCGCTGGTTTGTTCCAGCGTGTGGGCCGCGACCTGCCAGCAGTCACCGCCGAACGGGACGGCACCAGGCCACCACCCGAGCTGCGACTAGAGGATCATGATGCAGGCTTCCGGGTCGGCGATCCAGTGTGGATGCGACGCCGTGGACCTACGACACGCTGCACTGATGTGTCACGGACGGGAACTGTCACACGCCTTGTGTCAGACCAGCTGGTAGAGGTGGACGGTGTTCCATGGCACGTCCGATGCCTGCGGCGCCGGCGCGGATCGGGCCAGGAGGCGGTGGACTCCACTGACGAGGACGACGACGACGACCCGGCTCTCGTATTCGGCGCTCCCCGCGGCGCCGGAGAGCTGCAAGCAGCAGGTCCCGAGCAGGCGAGACCACCCTCGCTGCCCGTCCCAGACGCGGACCCGGTCCGGCCAGCCCCGGGACAGCCGCCTGACTTGTCAGTGGGCTTTCCGACGGAACACGGACGCGGTGTGCGAGCGAGACAGCCACCAGACCGGTATGGCCTGGTCCTGCCCAGCGACTGTATATAGTCATGTTATGCCAAAGTGCGTTGTGTATTTTATGTGTGTGAGTGGAGCGCTTGCGAGAGTTGTATGATTGTTGTTTTTTTAGAAACAGGGGGTAATGTAGTGTCGTGTGTCAGTGTGTGCGCCGTGTGCCTGCCCGGGACGGCTACTTCCCCTGTCGGTATGCGTGGCGGGCGGATGGGACCGGCCCGCCGCGCCGGCCGGCGCTCCGGCTCTATTGTCCGTTGGGCGGCGGGGAGGGCGACGCCGGCCGGGGGTGCGAAGGGGCCTGACCGGCCCGGCGGCGTTCCGGCTATTTGTGCGCCGGTCACCCCTGTGTGGGATGGCTCTGGTAGGAGGGAGACGTGTCAGGAGCGTCGCCGCGTGTGGTCGTGTCGCTTGGCAATACACGAGCTCACTACAAGCTCACTACAACGATCTGAATTTAACCCACCAGGCACTGGTGGTGGGGGGAGGGGGGTCGCCCCCTGGTTTTCCGGCGATAGTACGCGAACGCGTAGGGATATCAACTTGAAACGTTGGTACCTTCAAATGAATACCTAGGCCACATGTGGGTAAAATTTGGTGTCAATCCCATGTCAGGTCAGGTCACAGTGACGTCACAAAGTCAATTATAGTCAGGATTTCACATCCCGCCATGAACCAGCGCCGACCAGTGAACAGCCCCGGACCAACCCATACCAGCGCCGACCAGTGAACAGCCCCGGACCAACCCAGACCAGCGCGGACCAACCCAGACCAGCGCCGACCAGAAAACAGCCCCGGACCAACAACTCAGACCAGCGCCGACCGGCAAACAGCCCCGGACCAACCCAGACCAGCGCCGACCAGCAAACAGCCCGGACCAACACAGACCAGCGCCGACCAGCAAACAGCCCCGGACCAACAACCCAGACCAGCGCCGACCAGCAAACAGCCCCGGACCAACAACCCAGACCAGCGCCGACCAGCAAACAGCCCCGGACCAACCCAGACCAGCGCCGACCAGCGAGCAGCCCGGACCAACCCAGACCAGCAAACAGCCCCGGACCAACCCAGACCAGTGCGGACCAACTCAGACCAGCGCGCAGGGGCGGATCCAGAAACTCTCCAAGGGGGGGGGGGGGGGGGTCATCAATTGCAGTGTGCCCCTACCTATACCGAAATCTGAAAACTCAACGGATTTTGTCCACTATATTTTGAGGGTGCCCCTATTTCAGCTGTTTGTAATTGACAAAACGTTGGCTATAGATATTTACAATATCAGTCGTACCCTTTATATCATTTAACCCGGCATTGACTGGGGTCTCAGCAGAACACCATTGACTGGGGGGGGGGGGGGGGGGGGGCGTTAAATGCCCCTGGTTATCGTCCGAACCAATGATCGCAGCGAGACGCGCAAGGCGGCAATCGAAAGCTCTCAATGAGGCAAATCTAAATCATACTCACAAATGTCAAAGTGAGGTCAAATGTCAGGCCACGGTCAGGTCAAAGGTGAACATCGACTTATTTGAGTTTATGGGTCATACTTTGCATCCAAAGCCTTCGATTACGACCATGATCACCCAAAGTGCTGCCAAAGGTATGATACACATCCCGCATGAGCTAAAGTGAGAGTGTTGGTCAAGGTCAAGGTCAGGTCACAAAAGGTCACTATGCGCAAAATATCTACGGAAGTCATGCAACACATGTGCAACATTTATGGGTTATTTGCCACGTATACTTCGATAGTGATAGTCATTTTACCACCTGACTTCATTTGCGCGAAGTTAATGTCAAGTTCAGGTCAAGTTCAGGTAACTGAAGGCAAATGTTTTTTTAATTGCTAAATCTAAATAAAAAAGGCATGTTTCTAGACCAGTTTTATCTCCGAAATACAGTGGTGGCATTTACTTTCTGTATCTGGTCAATTAAAGCCCCAAAACACAATTTCAAAATATGACGTCATGAGTTACCCATACTTTAGATGCAATAAGTCAGTCAAAAATGGTGATATAAATTGGAAATTTCGTATATTATATATTCCCATATGTGGTTGACATATATTCCGGTTGTTTTAGTATCTTGGAAAAAATCGATTTTGTGGGCATTTTTATGTATTATATTATATATTTTTATTATATATTTTTATTTAAAAATGGGCCCTCCCCATTTTCATTTTATTTTGGGGTTAAAAAACCAAAATGTAAAAAAAATCCGAGATAACCATGTATGTCAGATATATTAGATAATATATATATATATATATGTGTATATGTCAGAGAACCACATATGGGAAACTACCATACGAAATTTAAAAAAGATATCACCATTTATCACCCTTGCAATTTTCTATCTTTGGACGTTTTTGGATTGCATTTTGCTTAAAATATGGTACGGTCTGTTAAATTTTAGCTGATTTTGGTGTAAAACTCGTGTGTAGTGACGTTACTAAATTCGCTATAACCCGCGTTATAATTCCCGTTTTTTCGCCACCCTCGAAAAAACCTTAGGGGGGGGGGCGTCTAACCGCCTCCCGGCACGGCGCGGGTTAACCAGCGTGGCGCTGGGGGGGGGGGGAATTTTACCCCCTCCCAGATTTTCTCAATAACTTGAGAAATATGACAGAATACAGATATCGAAGTCAAACTTTCGGTACCCTTTTCTGCATCAATTCTACGTATTCTGCCAAATTTTGTTGAAATTGGTGAAGTATTTTGGCAGATAATGAAGTTTTAGTAACGTCATGTCATGTCATTTTTGGTGAAAAAAAGGTTAACCCGCGCACTGCAGGGGCTTTGCGCCGAACACGAACTGCAGGGGGGTTCATTTCCGCCCCCCCCCCCCCCCCTGAGATCTCGAAAACTACGCAACGTAGCGAGAAGCGGAAAAAGGCATTTGATAGCTTCATACATGTTCTATCGAAAGTATTCAGTGTTTTTTAAGTCAGGTCAAAATTGAGGTCACCAGAGGTCATCAAAGGTAAAATTTTCCAGTTTTTCCTGTTTTAGGACATCGCTCCAGAAATTCCCATATATCTCAGAAATGATGATAGTTAGAAACAAACGGAAAAAAACAAACGCCAGCCAGTGAAATTTGTAATCGCTAAAGTATCCTCAGATTTGATCTCAGGTCAATATTTGAGGCTCCAGAGGTCAAAAAGAAAAAAAATCCGTTTTTTTTGCTAAATCGTTTTTGCTATTAACTTTTTACTTATAAAGATAACGGAAAACTGTTTACGCCATTGTGTTTATCTTGTCAGGCGCTTTGAATGATATATATGGTGACCTTGTTAAGTCAACTTAACAATTTGACCTAAGGTCAAGATCAAGTGGTGACCCAAGTAGGGAATGTTGCATATGGGAGGACGTGTCTCGACGAGACAAACACATTGATGTCTGTTTTACTTCTCTATATTCATTATGTCGAGAGTTATTGACAAAAAAGTGATGGTGACCTCGCATGACCTCAAATGACCCAATAGGGGTCACTGAACAAAACTTACACTTGAATCATCAAGATATCCTATAATAACATGATCCAGAAGTGATTGAACTAGTACCATGCATATCCTTGAAATAGGAAGCATTTGTATATTTCCCATTGACTTATTATGGGGAGGTTACGAAATTGACCTGACCTTAGGTCACCGATATTAAAATTCAGAGTTAAACGAATGGTAAGTACTGATGCCCTCATGACATCCTGTAAGTTTCAACCTGATCGGTGAAAAACTCTGGCTTTGGCACAACTGCAAACATTTTTGGTGGTGGGGTCACTTGACCTGGTCTGGTGACCTGACCTGAGATGACCCGAGCATATTTTTTTTCTCAAAGTGTGCGCAATTGATGTCCTAACAGGTGTATCAAAACCCGGCGGCGCTGCGCGCCGCCGTTTTTTTCGCTATGTTTGAAAACCTGAGGGGGGGGGGGGGCGGAAATCAACTCCCCTGCAGTGCGCGGGTTAAATGTTTGAGATAAAAAACCGTAGAAAATAGGGTTGTGATGTATATCGCAACTAAAAAGCGTCACAAGAAAAGAAATAACATTCTCTTCCAAATGGCTATCTCGGATTTCCAAAATTTTGGGTTTTGAACCCCAAAAATGAAAAAATGGAAGAATTTGCACCTTTTTTTAAGATTAAAAAACGGAAGACATTATAGAACCTAGTATGGACGATTCCCCAACCAAATTTCAAAGTAATATATTTATTTTTGACTGACTTATGGCTCCCTAAGTATAAGTAACTCATGACGTCATTTTTTTAATTGCGTTTTTTGTGCTTTTACTGACAAGGTACAGACAAATAAATGCCACCACTGTATTTCTGAGACAACATTAGTAGATAAAGATGCCATGTATATTTAGATTAATCAGTTTCAAATTTTGTCCTTATTTGTCCTGGTTGTGAAAATGGCTGCTACTATCAAATTCTATGTGTACAATAACCCATACAACATGTGTCGCATGACTTTCGTAGACCTGTGACCTTTTGTGACCTGACCTTGACCTTGCCCTTTGCTTACAATTTCACTTTTACCTATGCGAGAGATGCATTATACATTTGAGAGCACTTTGTGAGATAATAGTCGCAATCTAAGGCTTTGGATGGAAAGTATGGCCTAAAACACAAATACTTACATGTTGTCACTTGACCTGACCGTGACCTGACATGTGACCTTATTTTAAGATTTTCGGGTATGCGTTAGATTCTGCTCACTAAGATCTTTCGATCGCCGCCTTGCGCGCTTCGATGCGGTCATTGGTTCGGAAGATACGATGGGGGGGGGTAAAATTTACCCCCCCCCCCCCTCCCAGCGCCGCGAGTTCGGCTGGAGACCCCAGCGCCGCGCGGGTTAAGTAATTTCGACATAGGATTAGTGGCCCCTTTTAGAAGAAGCAGTTTCATTTCCCCGAAACTTGTTTCGGGTCCTCACAACGGTTGTTTACGTTACAAGCAGCCTGCGTATATATGCCTAAAGTCCGTCGTTATTGTGTGCAATAGGTTTCATATCCAAGATACCATATGCATGACGTTATAATTGTCATGAATAGCCCAGACCAGCGCCGACCAGCGAGCAGCCCCGGACCAACCCAGACCAGCAAACAGCCCTGGACCAACCCAGACCAGCGCAGACCAGCGAGCAGTCCCGGTCTAACTCGAACTAGCCCCGACTACCAAAATCAACCTGAACTAGCCCGAACCAGCTCGGACCAGCCCGGACCAGTCCGGACCAGTCCGGACCAGTACAGACCATCCGAATGCCTGTACCAGCCTGCACGAGCCCGGACCGCCCTGGAGCACCCTAAGACCGCCCCGGAGTACTGTTGCAACAGAAAATCGCCGCCACCTCTGGCGAGACCTTAAGCGCCTGAGCCACGCATGCAGCAACAGCTCGCTCTCTCACACACGCTGGACCCGCGAATGACGGGCACCTCGCTGGTCATACTACCGGTTCATAAACGCCAAATCTGATCGAAGCGAAAACATTGTCACAATATTTCTGTCGGAACAGAAATCGGAGCGTTAGCCGTGCCTCGTTTGTTTACTGGCCACTGACAGTGATGCATGCGAATGAGACCGGCATTCGAACAGGAATGCGATGGTATCCGCTTTCGATCGGAATAACGGGATGAACGATATTGTTGATATTGGAAGATATTGTTTTATGTGGCGAGACTTGAAGATTAAAAAAAAAACGATTGAAACAGACAGCTCTGTAATGCAAATGTGCACATTCGTTGCGTTTAACCCTATTCCCTGCCGGCGGCCAGAATTACGTTAAAGGGACATTGCCACCTTTCTGAAAGTTGTCAAATATACGCCGGTTGTACCCGAAAATATGAAGTGAAAACGATGGTGATATTTTTTTCTCTCGAAAACTTCACTGAATTTATAATAATTAAGTTGTTAAAAATTTGGGTTGATGACGTTATCATTGAGATAAATAGAGCTATAGATAAATCCTTTACGCTGCCAAAGTTTGGCACAATTTTTGTCAGACAATTCTGGCGATTCAAATACAAGCAGGTACCAGGCAAACTGTGTCGCACTCGCCCACCGAAGTCTTGTCACTGAAAGCTCCACATACCACACATCGAATTCTTGGCATCGTTTGAAAATTGCATTAGAGTTTCACTTTATAGAAGTCTAGTTATCCTGATATAACCCACGGTAAATATAATACACCCAGCGATCGAGAAACGAAACGCGTAAATATCTCCAAGGTTTACCTTAAAAACAAGTCGACTATCATCACCATTGGGTAAAGAGAGACGACGTCATCGGCTTTTAAACCCCTATTCAAATACACGTGGGGTTTATTTGTTACAATTGTCAAGACCAAGCTCGAATTTCTTTTCGAATAGACCTATGTGGTTGTTTTAACTGCTACCCTACTTAATTTCAAAGCAAATCCAACAGCAAGGCTATCTCAACTCAAAACTAATGTTGAGGTGGGAATGTCCCTTTAACCTGCGGGGGGGGGGGGGGGGGGGGGGGGGGGGCAGATTCTGCCCCCCCCCCCGATATCTCGAGAACCGCTCGGCCGATTTCGATGGGACCAACACCATTCGATTTGTCATGACAAGATCTTTATTTTCGGATTCCAAAATTTCTTTTGTTCAAAAATGGGGCCCTGGGGGCAAAAATACGAATATTGTGAGTATTTTTTGAAAGGTGATTGCGGTAATATGGTTTAACTAATTTTCATGCAATAAAAGTTTTTGAGCTTGAAATGCACTGGTCTTCAATATATCGAAAGAAAAGCATCAAAATGAAAAATCATAGGCGTATTCAGGGTATGTAAAATGGGGGGGGGGGGTATTTTCTGATAACATATATGTGCTGTTCGTGATTGTTTAGGATAATATGAACCTGAACGTCAATGTGGGCATTATTTGCTGTAATTTGTTCAATGTAATCAATTGCGCATAGGCAGATCCAGGTAAACAGCGTGGGGGGGGGGGGGGGGCACCATGCGCGTCACGCTTTATCAACTTGCTAATTTGACGGTGGAGCTAATTTGAGGGAAGTTACCGCCTCCCATTTGTTTGTACCTGAGTGCGCCTCTGCCCAAAAATGTGTGCAATACCAGTATTTATGATGCATATTGAAAAACAGGAGACTGGCACCGCCTCTGCTGGGCCGATTTTGTTAAAATTTTGGCACAACACGTGCAAATCGATTATGGGAAAAGTCAGAAAGTTTCAAGATGCTAGGCCAACGGTTTGGGAGCGGCAAGCGAAAAACCACCGGGGGTGGGCAGAAATCTGCGCCCCGCAGTTAATCTACACATGCCAACATTCTCTTATAATCAGTATAATAAACGTATTTTCCCCCCTCCCCCACCGGGGGAAGGGGGAAGAGGACAAAAATTTCGCTCCGCAAAGGTAGTCACAAGCAATGGCGTATTTATAAATCTGTCAAGGAGGGACCAAGCCCTCAAGAGGGCGCCATACCCCACAGCATGAGGGCACCGTCAGCGAAAAGTTATTGTCTGGGGGAGGGGAAATAATGATTATATATTTTCAAGTCGTGATTTGGGGAGGGGGGGGGGGGGGAATATACGTATGCCTATCGATTTTTCGATGGGGGAGGGGCATTTGTCCATTTTTCCCAACCGTACATCCGCCACTGGTGGCAGAAATTCAAAATGTTGACTTCACAGCAACGATAAAATTTGATGGTGGCCCAGCGTGGTGGTCCAGGGGTGGGAATGCCACCCCAGTTTCACGGCAGGGGTGGCAATCTGGCACCCCTGCTCTTATTGTTGCGCCGCCGGTTTAATGGCAAAAGAAACAACGCAGCAAAACGCAAAACGCAAAACGACGCAGCACGGTGTAAAGACCAAAGGCAAGACCAGGATGAAATTCAGAGCAAAAGGAAATGATGAAATTATTCCGAGATGATCACATATGGTAATGATGCATACCAGACGGGTCATTGGCATTGCAGGTTATATGCAGCTCTCTTTGAACTCGCCTACGTATCCGAAAAACGTCGCTGACATGTATATATACGTTTAAACAATACGGTAGCCCGCAGGCACGTAGCCAAGGGGAGGGCGGCGGGGGCGGCCGCCCCCCCCCCCCCCTAGAGGCCAGGAGGGCCCTTTTTGGCGCGCGAGGGCCCTTTTCGGCGCGCGCAGCGCGCCGAAAAGGGCCGACGAGATCGCGCGAAGCGCGGTATCATAGGCTCTTTACTACACGAAGCGTGGTCTTTAGAGGGTTTTAGCG
Source organism: Chirona hameri (assembly GCA_036785665.1). Taxonomy (NCBI): domain Eukaryota; kingdom Metazoa; phylum Arthropoda; class Thecostraca; order Balanomorpha; family Balanidae; genus Chirona; species Chirona hameri. The sequence continues at coordinate 50,906 of JAXIVJ010008483.1, forward strand.
GACTTCAGAGGCCCTTTAGGGCCACCAGGGTCCTCTCTGAAAGACCAGAAGGCCCCTTGGACGTTTCAAAAGTGCCCTGTGCATGTCAGAGGGGCCCCTGGCAAGACCGAAAAGGGCCTCTGAGCGGGTCAGAGGGCCCCTGAGCACGTCGAATGGGCCCTCTGAACACGTCGAATGGGCCCCTAGCCAGCACAGAGGGGCCCCTGGGCAGGTTGAGAGGCCCCTGAGCATGTCGACAGGGCGACAAAGCGGCCAGCGCAGTCCTTTGCCAGGTCATAAGGGCCCCTGAGCAGGTTGGAGGGCCCCTGGACAGACCAGAGGGCCCCTGGGAAGTTAAGATGGCCCCTGTGCAGGTCAAAGGGCCCTGACCAGACCGAATAGGCTCCTAGGTGGGCCAGAAGGGCCCCAGGACATGTCGAATGAGCCCCTAGCCAGCACGGAGAGGCGCCAGGGCAGGACGAAGGGCCCTCGGAGCATGTCGCAAGGCGACAAAGCAGCCACCGCAGTCCCTTGCTAGGTCGGAAGGGCCCCTTAGAAGGTTAAAGGGCCCCTGGAGAGACCAGAGGGCCCCTGGAAAGTTAAAAGTGCCCCTGCGCAGATCGGAGGGGCCCCTGATCAGACCGAAAGGACCCCTGGGCGGGTAAGAAGGGCCCCTGAACATGCCGAAGTGGCCCCTGGCCAGCACGGAGGGGCTCCAGGGCAGGTCGGAGGGCCCCTTGAGCATGTCGGCAAGGGCGACAAAGCAGCCAGCTCAGGCCGACCAGAAGAGTCGCTGGGCCGATCGGAGGGGCTCCTGAGCAGGGGGCGGCTGCGGGGGCAGGGCACCCAAAATTCCCCCCAGTCGAAAATCCTGGGGGCAAAGGGTAGTGTTGCCCCCCCCACATATTTTAGCCTGCTCAATCTGGGGCAACATGACCCTACCCCTCCCCAGGATTTTCATTTGGGGGGGGGGGGGGATTTTGGGTACCCTGCGCCCCGCAATCCGCCGCCCCTGCCCCTGAGCATGTCGGCAGGGCGACAAAGCAGCCAGTGCAGTCCCTGGCCAGATCGGAAGGACCTCTGAACAGGCCGAATGGCCCCTTGACACACAAGAGGGGCTTCTTGGAAGGTCAGAGGAGTCTCTGGTGAGACCGGAAGGGTCAAAGCACGTAAAGATCGCAGATGAAGATTAAATACAAAGAGGACTTACTCCACAATAAAAATATTAAAAGCGGAGCTTTCGCGTATATTGTAACACCCTTCGTCAGGGTGCTACAATATACCCGAAAGATCCGATTTTATTTTTTTCCTGTAGAGTAAGCCCTCTTTGTATTATATATATATATATATATATATATATATATATATATATATATATATATATATATATATACGTGTACGTGTACGTGTACGTGTACGTGTACGGGTACGGGTACGGGTACGGGTACGGGTACGGGTACGGGTACGGGTACGGGTACGGGTACGGGTACGGGTACGGGTACGGGTACGGGTACGGGTACGGGTACGGGTACGGGTACGGGTACGGGTACGGGTACGGGTACGGGTACGGGTACGGTACAGGTACAGGTACAGGTACAGGTACAGGTACAGGTACA
>JAXIVJ010008484.1:0-55399 GCA_036785665.1 Chirona hameri
CTATATCTATATCTATATCTATATCTATATCTATATCTATATCTATATCTATATCTATATCTATATCTATATCTATATCTATATCTATATCTATATCTATATCTATATCTATATCTATATTCTATATCTATATCTATATCTATATCTATATCTCTATCTCTATCTCTATCTCTATCTCTATCTCTATCTCTATCTCTATCTCTATCTCTATATCTATATCTATATCTATATCTATATCTATATCTATATCTATATCTATATCTATATCTATATCTATATCTATATCTATATCTATATCTATATCTATATCTATATCTATATCTATATCTATATCTATATCTATATCTATATCTATATCTATATCTATATCTATATCTATATCTATATCTATATCTATATCTATATCTATATCTATATCTATATCTATATCTATATCTATATCTATATCTATTATCTATATCTATATCTATATCTATATCTATATCTATATCTATATCTATATCTATATCTATATCTATATCTATATCTATATCTATATCTATATCTATATCTATATCTATATCTATATCTATATCTATATCTATATCATCTATATCTATATCTATATCTATATCTATATCTATATCTATATCTATATCTATATCTATATCTATATCTATATCTATATCTATATCTATATCTATATCTATATCTATATCTATATCTATATCTATATCTATATCTATATCTATATCTATATCTATATCTATATCTATATCTATATCTATATCTATATCTATATCTATATCTATATCTATATCTATATCTATATCTATATCTATATCTATATCTATATCTATATCTATATCTATATCTATATCTATATCTATATCTATATCTATATCTATATCTATATCTATATCTATATCTATATCTATATCTATATCTATATCTATATCTATATCTATATCTATATCTATATCTATATCTATATCTATATCTATATCTATATCTATATCTATATCTATATCTATATCTATATCTATATCTATATCTATATCTATATCTATATCTATATCTATATCTATATATAGATAGGTAGGTAGGTAGGTAGGTAGGTAGGTAGGTAGGTAGGTAGGTAGGTAGGTAGGTAGGTAGGTAGGTAGGTAGGTAGGTAGGTAGGTAGGTAGGTAGGTAGGTATGTAGGTATGTATGTATGTATGTATGTATGTATGTATGTCATTGTATGTATGTATGTATGTATGTATAAATATATAAATTTAGACAAGTCATATACGAAAACGATCATTATCCAATTTCCTTCGTCCGACAGTTATACCCCAAGGCAAACCATCTTCCATACATTACCACTGCCCTCATTACTCGGTAATGAACACCCATATCTGTTACGGCTACTTTTCATTATTTACTAAATATTTTGTTTGAAACGAAACAAACTCGCCATTTCCTATGACCGATACTTAAACATATTTAAATTCAAATTATTCATCACAGGCACGCAATGGTCCGAGTGGGCCGAAGTGCCTTAACCCGCGCGGCGCGGGGGGGGGTAAATTTTACCCCCCTCCCGGATTTTTTCAATAACTTGACAACTATAACAGATATGAAAGTGAAACTTACGGTAGCTTATGGTGGATCAATTCTACGTCTTCTGCCATTAAAAAAAAATCGTTTAAACATTTTGGCAGATAATGACGTTTTAGTGACGTCATGTCATGTCATTTTTTGGTGAAAAATGTTAAATGTTTGAAAAATCGTAGAAAATAGCGTATTGATGCAAATTGCAAATAAAAGGCGTCAAAAGAAAGGAAGTAACATTGTCTTGAAAATGGCATCTTTAATTTTAAAAATTTTGGGTTTTTGACTAAAAAAAATGCAAAAAAATTGGGAAGAATTTCCACAAAAGTCTTTTTTGAAGATTTTCAAAAAACCGGAAGATATATTAGAGAACCGAGTATCAACGATGCTCAAACCAAATTTTAAAGCAATATATTTATTTTTGACTGACTTATAGCTCTCTAAGTATAAGTAACTCATGACGTCATTTTTTTAATTGCGTTTTTCTGGCTTTTACTGACCAGATACAGACAAAAAATTCCACCACTGTATTTCTAAGACAAAACTAGTCTAGAAACATGCAATGGTTACTTAGATTTTAAAAAATTCAAATTTTGTCCTTATTGTGACCTGACCTTGACCTGATAGGCCATTATATGGGGTCAGGCTGTGAAAATGGCTGCTTCTATCGAATTATACGTGTAAAATAACCCATACAACATGTGTCGCATGGCTTTCGTAGACCTGTGACCTTTTGTGACCTGATCTTGACCTTGACCTTTGCTTACAATTTCACTTTTACTTATGTGGGAAATGCATTATACATTCTGGAGCACTTTGTGAGATAATAGTTGCAATATAAGGCTTTGGATGGAAAGTATAGCCCAAAAATTCAAATACTTACATTTTGACATTTTACCTGACCGTGACCTGACATGTGACCTTATTTTAAGAATTTCGAGTATGCATTCGATTCTTCTCGTTCAGAGCTTGCGATCGCCGCATTGCGCGTCTCGCTGAGATTATTGGTTCGGAAGATACGAGAGGGGGTGAGATTTACCCCCCCAGCGCCGCGCGTTCGGCTGGAGCCCCAGCGCCGCGCGGGTTAAATTTAACAAAAGAAGAAAAGGATAGGGCATGTCCATCTCGGCAGAGCGTGCGCCACACTAAAAAAACAGTTATAATTTTGACTGGTCTTCGAGAGCCTCATGGGCTCTCGTGCGACCACCACATGTCAGTACCTTCTCGTCTGAGAACCTTTCCTTGTTTTACCTTTTTTTAAATGTTCTGAAACAAAGATTTCACAACCATATCAATGGAGAACTTCTAGAAGTCTGGGGAGGGGGGGGGGGGGGGGGGGGGTTACCAGAGCACCCTGTATAATCTCGGAGAACCCTTCTGATATTATTTCGGTGTAAGTTTGAGACACCGTTGTTGTGGTGTATCCAGCATCTGAAAATGAGAACCCATGAAAGCTTGACCATTGCTTAACGTACTTATCCAATAACAACTTGTTTTGCTTCCGATGTTATGTGCCGAAAGTAGTGTGCGCGACTACAACGACTGCTGATTAATTCAATATTAAATAATCATTGCTCAATACTTTTGAGAACCGCAGCGGTTCTCATTCCGTCTTTACATTAGTCTCCGAAACCCAAATGTTATGGTTGCCATCTGCTGAAGGTCTCCAATGCATGCGCGGACGCAAATATGTTCTCGATTAGGTTCTTTAAAACCACGGCGCTGACTCATCTCTGCTGAAGGTTATACAATGCGTGTCTGTAGACAAACACGTTCTCGTTTGGGTTATCTAAAAACCCGCAATGGACTCTTATCAAAACCCTTCTAGAAAAAAAGCCTCAAGACTTGTTTTCAGTGCCATGACGCCGAAGCAAGGATCATTTAATTAATCAGCAGTCGAGGTAGTCGCGCACACTTCTTCCGGCACATAATATCGCCGAAGGCAAACAAGGTGTAATCGGATACATAAAGCAATGGTGAAGCTTTCATGGGTTCTCATTTCCAAACGCTGGATACACCACAATGGTGTCTCAAACTTTCACTGAAAGAATATCAGAAGAGTTCTCCGAGATTATACTGGGTGCTTTGGTATTCCACGAAAACCTTTAGAAGTTCTCCATTGATATGGTTGTGAAATCTTAGTTCGAGAACCTTTAAGAAGGGTTCTCAGACGAGAAGGTACTGACATGTGGTGGTCGCGCGAGAGCCCATGAGGCTCTCAAAGACCAGGCAAAGTTCTCATTGTTTTTCAGTGCATAGGTCACAATTGTGTGCATAGGCGCTTCCGTATGTCACAATTGATAGTGCAGGTGTTTCGTCCTTTGTGACATGGCTGTTAAAACGTGAGCAACATATAAGTTGTGCCTCATAACGCTCGCTGGAGAGTCAAAAAGAGGAAAACAAATGTCTTCCTAACGCCAACTGTTCCTATTGTATTCACCTGTAATTAAAAGTTTGACTAGGATATGCCAAAATTGCCAAAATTGATGTAGAAATTATTTGGGTCATTGTTTCGCTCAGGTTAATATTGAAGTCGCCAGAGGTCATCGAAGCTAAAATTTGACAACCTTTGTAGTATGGGCTTGGAGTTCCCGAAATATCACGTGAACTATGGCAGCGAGCAACAAACGAGAGAAAGAAAAAACAATAGATAGTTCTTTGAAAATGTAGTCGTTTGTTTGTATACCGTACAATTTTAGATCAGGTCAATAGTTAAGGATACAGAGGTTATTAACCCTCGCCCTACCGGGGGGGGGGGGGGGGCTGACAGCCCCCCTGAGGTTGTTCTTAAATAGCTTTTTAGACGTGCAACGCATCGTGCTGAAATTTATGGCAACTGAGTTTAAAACAATTATTCGTATTATTCTTTTTTAATTGACATTGGTTAATTAGTTTGGAAGATAATCAAGTTTTCATGACGTCATGTTGGTGGAAAAATATCAATATTTGAAAAAAGGTAGAAAACAGAGTTTTAAAGGAAATTACTAACGCAATTTACCAAAGATATAAAATGGCATTTTCTTTAAATAGCAATCTCGGGGGTTTTTGATTTAGGTTTTTTTTTTTTTTTAGGGTTTTTTTTTTTTAGGTTTTTTTTTTAGGGTTTTTGACTCCTAAAATAATATATAAAAAAATAGGAAAAATCCCTACAAAATTAAAATTTTCAAATATGTTAAAAATCGGAATATATGTGAGAGCTGAGTATGGGCAATACCCATACCAAATTTCAAAGCAATATCTTCATTTTTGACTGAGTGATGGCTCCCTAAGTGTAAGGAACTGATGACGTAATTTTTTAATAACTTTTTTGACTTTTTTTTGACAAGATACAAACAGCTAATTATTTTTTCTGTATTACTGAGCCAAAACTGTTCTAGGAACATGCCTTTTTATTTACATTTTTTTATTTCACATTTTGAGGTTTTCTGAAGAGCAAAATCGCTGTTCTGGACGTGGTAAATCCGAGGTCATTCACTTGACCTGGAAGGTCCCCCGTTGACCTGGAACCTAAAAATCGCATACTGTTAGATTCCTCTCATGACAGGCAACATGCTGGTTCTTACCACATTTCTCTATGCTCTAAGTTGTTTGGTTTGGAAGTTAACAGGGAGCCTGTCAGGCCCCCCCCCCCCCGTAGGGCGAAGGTGAAAAAATCTCCCGTAGGGTGAGGGTTAAAGGTCAAACTGGCGGCTTCTTTGTCAAGAAGTGTTGCGTTTATAACATCATACCCAATAAGAATAGGACAATAATTAGACGTTATCGCATCAAAGGTAGGACAATAATTTAACGTCAAAATTTGATGTCAGGTCAAGGTCATGTGGTGATCTAGGTAAGTCATGTTTGGTGTTGTGAGACACGTATCAACGAGGAAAACACAGTGATGTCGGTCTATCGTCTATGCCTTTGTTTTCTATTGAAAGGTGTTGCCGAAAGGTGCTGGTGACCTGAGGTGACCTTAGATGATCGCGTAAGTGTCATTGGGCAACAATTGCACATGAGCCATGCAAAAATGAATTATGATAACCCGCGCACTGCAGGGGGTTGATTTCCGCCTCTCCTCAAGTCTTTCAAATATAGCGAAAAAACGGCAGCGCCCAGTGCCGCCGGATTTTCGCACACCTGTCAGGACATCAATTGCGCACACTTTGAAAAAAACTAGGGTCATCTCAGGTCAGGTCACCAGACCAGGTCAAGTGACCCCACCTCCAAAAATGTTTGCAGTTGTGCCAAAGCCAGAGTTTTTCACCGATCAGTTTGACACTTACAGGATGTCATGAGGGCATACGCACTTACAATTCTTTTATCTCGGAATTTTGATATCGGTGACCTAAGGTCAGGTCAATTTCGTAACCTCCCCATAATATGCCAATGGGGAAATATACAAATGCTAAGGATATGCATGATATTAGTCCAATTACTTCTGGATCATGTTATTATAGGATATTCTTGATGATCCAAGTGTAAGTTTTGTTCAGTGACCCCTATTGGGCCATTTAAGGTTATGCGAGGTCAACATCATTTTGTTTGGTCAATAACTCCCGACATAATGAAGATAAAGAAGTGAAACAGACACCAATGTGTTTTTCTCGTCAAGACACGTCTTCCCATATGCAACATGCCCTACTTGGGTTACCACTTGACCTTGACCAGAGGTCAATTTGTGAAGTTAATTTAGCAAGGTCACCATGTATATCACTCAAAGCGCCTTGACAAGATAAACGCAATGACGTAAACAGTTTTCCGTTATCTTTATTACATACAAAGTTAATAGCCAAAAACGATTTAGCAAAAAAACGTCATTTTTTTACCTCTGGAGCCTCAAATGTTGACCTAAGATCAATTTTGACGACAAATTAGCATTTCAAATTGCACTGGCTGGCGTTTGATTTTTTCCGTTTGTTTCTAACTAGCATAGTTTCTGAGATATATGGGAATTTCTGGGGCGATGTCCTAAAACAGAAGAAAAAAACTGTAAAATTTGACCTTTGATGACCTCTGGTGACCTCAATTTTGACCTGACCTAAAACAATACTCAAATGTTCTCGATAAAACATGTATCAAGCTATCAAATTCCGTTTCCCGCTTCTCGCTATGTAGCGTAGTTTTTGAGATCTCAGGGGGGCGGAAATCAACCCCTGCAGTTCGTGTTCGGCGCAAAGCCCCTGCAGTGCGCGGGATAATAAGATCTTCAAAAAGTGGGTCTGATCGAATGCGTATCCGCTGAATAGGAAGCATTTGTACATGGTTTTCGTTGACATATGATTGGAGAGATCACGAAATTAACCTGACCTTATGTTACCAATATACATTAATTGAATGAAAGGTAGTGTGCCAAAGGCACTTCAAAATGTATGCCTATATAGTAAACGTATCCCTTTTTATCAAATGTTTCAACATTTGAAATCCATCAAATGATAGAAATGTGCTAAGATTCACTAGACCGGTACCGTAATGATAGATGGTGATAAACGTTAATCAGCCTCACACTAGACTATCTAAGAAAATGTGCAGTCCATTGCGCAACCTCTAAATATTAGTATTTTTCAATTAATTTTTGCGTACGGAGTTTGTACTGCCATCACATTTAGCGAGAGCGTCCCAATACAAATTTGAAATTTGATTTTTGCTATATAAAAAATTGTCACCCTATAATACTCAATGTTACCGCACTTTTACTTCGTTGTTTACCCCCAGTAACTTCACTATTCACCTGACAAAAGTGTTCAACAGTGTCTGAAATAGTTTCGATAGAGGCTGACACGAGCAATAAAACAGTTTGTGTTGCTTGTTGCTGATACCCTGCATGGTTTCCACATCTTATGGTAACATATATCCGCTCCCTACGTCGCGTATTATGCGAAGTTGGTGAAGACCCCTGTTTGTGACCCCCGATGCTGGTGATGTCAGTGCCTGTTTAAAACATCCACAATTGCAGAGAAATCTTATGAAATAAGTGCAGATGTTAGTGTTTATCCCAGCAGTGAAAATGTGAAGCGTTTGGTGAAATGATCCAAAATAAATTAGTAAATCGTCTAGTGGTAAGTAACAAAATGTTTGGCTTTACTACGCAATATAATTTGTTGACATGTAGCTACAGTAGTTGTAACGTCCTTCATGTTTCAACCCCTCAAAAACACCGTCTCATACTACATGTATTTCATATTGTCACGTGCCTTATCACATTGTCAATGTATGCTAGAAGCCGTTTCCACGAAGGATTATTGCGCTGAAAAGTTTCTGAATTATGCTGAAAGTTTTGAAAAACTACACAACTTTTACATGCGATTTTGAGCTAGAAATGTCCCTTGTAATTTTATAATATGTTGGTAAGAATAAATATGTTGACAAAATTGCGGTTTGGTGGTAATAAACAAGATAAGTATTGGTAGAATCTTCCTGAAACTTTCAAGAAGATTCAGGAAGTTTCAGAAAGATTTTATCTTGCTTATTACCACCATACCGCAATTTTATCAACATATTTTATTCTTACCAACATATTACAAAATTATGAGGGACATTTCTAGCCAAAAATTGCATGTAAAAGTTGTGCAGTTTTGCAAAACTTTCAGAATCTTTCAGAAACTTTTCAGCACAATAATCCTTCGTGAAAACTGCTATTGTATGTTTGTTGTTTTCATTAATAAACATCCTTATTTTTTTATTATTTAAACATCCCAACTTTGGTTCCGTCAGGGAATTTCGAAAATCTGAATTGATTGCGTTTCAGATAAATAGCTATGATTTCCTTACTTTTCGCATAGAAGTGCACATCAATACTGTTCTTTGCTAAAGTTCACATAATTTCAGCCCTTAGCTTAAAAGGTACTACATTTTTAAACTTAAAGGAATGCTGTGAGACTTATTTGTATGATATTCGCGCCGAAAAATGGATCAGTTCATATAAGGTAAAATCTTGAGAAAAAAATGATTCTATTTCATTTCAATATTATTTGGAAGCTCCTTTGCTTCAGATGTTCTAAGTCAATAACATCCTAAAGAATAGACGGTCTTTTATGATATTGTATAGATTCTTTCCTCCAACCAAGGTCCGTAAGATTCCATTATAAAACTTTGAAATGATCCACGCCTTCAAATCGAGCAAGAAATTCAACAAGATCCATGTTTCTAAAGATTATACAATTTTGCTGGAAACTATCGTTGTAGGTTCCGAGGTTCCGGCGCATACAAACGTTACTCAGGATATGGATTCCAAAGATTCCACGGAGAAAGCATCACTGAGGATTCAGGACCCACAGCGTCCCTCAAAATACCTCAAGAAAATGACCCAGGATCCTACGAATTCCCGGATCTTGAATCTAGATCTTTCAACTATTTGGATGATGGCATCTCTTCTCACTCTCATCTCACAAACAGGGAGCACCAGCTGGGCTGGATTGACAGGATTCAAAACATATTTTCAATCAAGTATTGTAAGTTTAAAGGACGCATCACGCAAGGCGAGGTTTTGCGGAATAAACTGAACAATGAACATTCATATTCTGCGTGACATTTTATTGCAAAAAACAGAAACACACAAGGATAATAAATAACGGACAACACATCTTGCTGGTTATTCAGTTCAAATGGTACCGCTATTTCTAGTACTTAGGGGTAGGCTTGTAGACTGGAGCGGGCCTGTAGACATGGGCGGCCTTATAGGGAGCGGGGGCGGGCTTGTAAGGGCCAGGCTTGTAGGACGGAGCAGGGTGGTACTCGGGGTACTGGGCCTCTCCCTCGTAGGTGACCTCGGCGTTGTATCCACCGTAGTGGTCGGCGATGTACTTGACGGTCTGGATGCGGCCGTCGGGCAGAGCCACCGTGTAGGAGCCCTCAGCGTTGAGGCCATCGCTCTTCTCGTTCTGGGCAAAGTTGGCTCCCGAGTAGTGGTCGCTGACGGCGTAGTCGAAGGCGTACGGCCTGGCCTCCTCCTTGTACTGGGGCTCCGGGTGGTAGGGGGCCGGCTTGTAGGGGGCCGGAGCCGGGCGGTAAGCCGGCGGGCTGTCCGGGGCCGGGGCACCGGCGGCAACGGCAATCATAACGGCGGCAACAATGAACACCTGAAACCATACAGATGACGTTATGCCAGTCTCTACGCAATTTCTGAAGTATGCCTTTTCCTGTGCTATGAATTATTTTTATTCCAGACTAGCCCAGGTTTGTTATAGCAAAACACAAAATTGTGAATTTGCGGAAAAATGTAACGGTTCTGTTGATATGTTTGTAGGAGTGGAACGGTAAGCCTTCTGATAAAACAGATCGATAAGGGATATATATATAAGGGACCGTCAAGTGCATCGCCGATGTGAACCATGTGGAGGTATGTGTCAGGCATGTTATTTATATGCACCCTGTATGGTACGGTATAATTATTCCCAAGATGTCAATACAATTTAGTAAATTTAAACAAATTTTAAGATTATTTAGAAACGGCAATTATATCCATTAGACCGCTAATATATGATAATACATGGCAGGCGAAAATAAATAAAAAGACGGGAAAACGGTAGTAGGGTATCCTTAAAAGAGGAAAAATGTGCAAAGTGTTTCAGATGCTAAGAAGTCTTTAACAAATATACTCGAACAAACACCACATGAAAGTCACGTTTAGCCGTTGACTCACCTTCATGTCTGGAGTGGACTGGGTGAGAGTGTTAACACAACTGATGCCAGTGTCGAGTGAGAGGCGCCTTATATAGCTGAGCTCGCCTGTCACCCCTGTGCGTAATCGGTACGGTAAACCTCAAAATCGAAACGGAAAAGTGCAAAAGTGTAACCAGAACACGTCTAATCAACACTCAAAAACGAAAAAATAAAAAAAACCCATAAAAACGAGAAAATGTTTGATCAGTTGAAAGTTTTTACACTTTTGAAGTTCGCTGTGCTCATCATGCCACCTTGCAAGTGATTTGTGGCTGTGTTTTAGGTGCATATTTGCAAAGAATCTACTTGCCGTATTTAAACTACTCCTGCCACCTTGCGTTTGCAAAGAAAGCTGAGCTTCTGAACTCGCCGTTGCGTAATGTAAACAAAAGATTCCGATGGCCATCTTTGCGTGTGTCGGGCGGTTGGTTCCGTTGTGGCAGTGTCAAGCGGTTTCATCTTGTGTTTGTGTGTGTGTGTGTGTGTTTCAAGCGGCTTCAACTTGATTTCATGAATGATAGGAGTTCAAGTCACAAGTGAGAGGAAGCTGGGGAATTTAAAAGTGATTTGTGTTTCCCTAATAGCCATTCAATGAGCTGTGGAGAGGCAAGAGGTTGCTTGTGAAGGAACAAATTGAAGCCCGTGGTTTAGCCAGCGTGCAAACTGCAAATCATCAGTGGAGTCGCTTTGACTCGCTTACGATGCATACCTACATATTCGTATGATTGTTGGAACTTAACCAAGCTCTGCCGTACACAACAGGTATTTACCATGCTCATATATTGATACATACCTATTCAATTAAGCTTTGTGCGCAGCGGAACAACAATTGTTGACGTTTTGTATGCAAGTTTTCCTGGGAAATTACATCCGTTTGTGCTTCGCCTCGTCTTTTATTAGATAAAAATTTGATACGGCGAAAAAGATGCCAGACAGGGATGGAACCCGTAACCTTCGGATAACCATGCCACTTTAATCAGCGCATATAACCTCTCGGCCACCGATCCGACAGGCAACGGCGTGTGAAATAAGCAGCATAGTTGAGGAAGATTGAGACAAAAGGTCAAAACTAAAAGGTAGTGCGGGTTTGATTTAAGAAAACTTTATCTTGGATCACAATATCGCGGCGAAACACAAATATTGTGATAATCCGATTGACAGTTCCACCCGTCTCGGACGTTCCTTAAAGGCGGCCGCACACTAGGCCATTGGGCGCGCGGAGGTCGCGATATCGCTACCACTTTCCGCGCATCTTTAGCGACTTTCCGCCTTCGCGTCAGCCGAAACGTCAAAAATCGCGGACGAATGTCGTCGGCCGGCCATCTGCAGAACGGCGGAAAAAAGCTGATTCGAACGAGCTTTTTTCCGCGACTGAACGCCGCGGAGCCGCGGACAACACAATTGATCAGGCTAACAGTGGCGAATATATGCAAGACAGAGGTACAAATTTTGCACAGCATGCTCTTGCCGCTGTGAAATTTATTATCTAAAAGTTTCGTGGTTCTAAACTTACATCTTCGTCGAAAAATGGCCATCATTAATTTACCTTGGGACAGGCTGTAGGCACAGGTTGCGACATGCTGTAGGTCGGCGGGGCGGACTCTCGCGAGCAGACAGCGCCGAATCCGCCGGAACAAGGACGATATTCAACGGTATCGCCGCGATTTTCCGAGGCGGAATTTCGCAGTGATATCGGGCGCCGAATGCGTAGTGTGCGGCCGCCTTAACGAAGTGTGTCACGTGAAACATGTGCTTGAGGAAACGATATAGCGCAAAAACTAGAAAGTGCAAAAGCTAGAAAGTGTAAAAATGTAAAAGCGACACGATAAAACGATAAATCGAAAAAACGCATCACGCAAAAGTGCACAGTGGAGCCTGAGCTTAAGAATCATCCTTATCGATATTCCCACGAGTGGTATACATGCAACGCATTGCAGTAAATATTTTCTGCCTGTTTAGTGACAGTTGTAGAGTGATGTTTATGGTGAACCAATGACTGACTGACAGGTACATGAGGCAGATAGGCACTTTCCATCGACACCATGCCACACTTTCACCATCGCTCGAGCATGCATGAGTAATGTTTATTACAATGTACCGTCAGTGCAATGTATATGTATGTATGCATTGTGGTGTTTCCGGTGATTTTGACACGTTTCCGTTCCAAGTAAATTATTTGGGAAGCGGCACGCTCGGTGTCCATGGTACCTGGAACTGCCATTTCCCGTGATATCTCATATCCCGGGAGTCGCTGGGCCCTCCTGGGCCTAATCTTACCAAATGTCGTGACTGCGTAAGTACGGCATCCCGTGAATGGAGTGCTCAGAATACAGCACTTAGGGAACCATCGCGGCGAGTTTCGGCGTTTCTTCAAGCCCATTGTCAGAATAGCTCAGTCGAGAGAACGCTAGACTGAAGATCGGGATGTCCCTGCAGTTCGATCCCGGGTTTTAAAAGTTTTGCAGACTGCCCCACCAATATGCGGTACTACGACAATGGAGTAGAGAAGTACTGGAGAGGAGTCTGGCCGATTTTAGCGACAGTCCGTTTGCGCATGCGCAGTGTTACAGATAGTATCAGTGCGTTCGGAGCCGCTAATATAATGCGAGTTAAAAACACATTCCACACATCGCCATCATGCCAACACCACCACTCACACCTCACTGGCTCGACACAACACCAGACACACACCGCCTCTTCACACACAACACAATGCCAACGCCACCACTCACACCTCACTGGCTCGACACAACACCAGACACACACCGCCTCTTCACACACAACACAAACACAGTCACGGCGGCAGAGACACTCACACTCTTCCACGAACACAAAGCACAACACAACACATTCACATATGTACATATACACAGACGGCTCACGGGGCGACGGCCGAACCGGTGGTGCATACTTCACAAACACAGTTAACAATAACTTTAGACTTCCGGACATAAATAGCGTATACGTGTGCTCGATCGTCACGCGCCTCTCAGGTTTACCTGTCTGAGAAACCCTGACGCGCCGCCTGTCACCCCGGCGACCTTGACTTTAATGGCCGAGCGGAGGGGCGTGTTGCGCCGCGAGGGACGGTCGCCGGCCTTCCGCGAGCTGGACAGGGTGCTGAGGTCGGCGATCAGGCGAGACTGCAGGACCGGTATTGAGGAGCGGCTGCGCACCCAGGGGAGCAGCTCCCTCTACCGCGTCATCCGCCCGCTGATCGCCAGTAAGCGGAGTGACACCGCCCGTCTGCCCTCGGCCACACCGGACGAGATGAATGATTTCTTCGTGAACGTGGGCCCACGCGTGGCGGCCAGCCTAGCTAGCGCCGGGGTGACCCCCGACGTTCAGTGCCGCCTGCCGCGCGTCGGTGCCTGTGGTTTCAGGGTCACCGGAGTGACGCTAGGTGAGCTGCGGGAGGTAGTGTTCTCCATGAAGCGATCTGGTGCGTGTGGTGCTGATGGCATCTGTATCCGTATCCTTCTCCTCTGTTTTGACGCCATCGGCCCTATCCTACTCCATGTTGTCAATACCTGCCTCATCTCCTGTGATTATCCCGATTCTTGGAAGCACTCCCTGGTCCATCCTATCTATAAATCTGGCGATCCTGACTTAGTTTCAAATTACCGGCCTATTTCCATCATTCCTTCCATGGCCAAAGTTGTCGAGCGCCTGGTGCAGCGGCAACTTTCCTTCTATATGTCCGACAATCACCTTCTATCCTCATCCCAACACGGCTTTCGCCCCCATCACTCTACCGAAACCGCTCTTCTTTCTGTCACTAACCATGTTTTTTCTAACATGGACCGAAGCCGTGTCTCTCTTCTGTGCCTTCTCGACCTCAGTAAATGTTTTGATGTCATTCCTCATTCTCTACTCCTATCCAAACTTCAGCTCCACGGCGTAGACCCGGCCTGGTTTACCTGCTATCTTTCCGGTCATACTCAGTCCATCTGTCTCACTTCTCCTTCCGGTGACAGAGTCGTTTCAAAACCTCTTCCCAACACCATGGGAGTCTTCCAAGGGTCAGTCCTAGGTCCCCTGTTATTCACTATCTTCGCCAACGACCTCAGCCTGCACGCGCCGGACGCTCATGTGACCCAGTACGCTGACGATACCCAAATCCTTATGTCCGACACCAAGCACAACCTTCCTGCACTTATCCTACGCTTGGAGTCTACCTTATCTTCCCTAGCATCGTGGTTCCATGCCCACGGACTTAAACTCAACACATCCAAAACGGAAATCCTTCTCCTTGGCACCCGTCAGAACACCCGCGACCTCTCCCCTGTCAGCGTGCGGGTCGGTGGTGAGACCGTGAAGGAGAGCCGGTGCGTTAAGAACCTAGGCGTCACGTTCGACCGTCACCTCAGCTGGGACGCGCACGTTAGTGACGTGGTGCACAAATGCATCGGCCTCCTGATCGGTCTCCGCCACCTGAGGGCCTTCCTCCCGCGGCGCGCCATGCTGTCAGTGGTGCAGGCCTTGGTCATCTCGCGCGTGAGATACTGTCTTCCGGTGTGCGGAAACGGCTCGGTCTCAAACGACGACAGACTTATGAAAGTCGTGAATTTTGCCACCCGAGTCGTGACAGGGCTCCGTAAGTTTGACCACGTGTCTCGCGCGCGGGGTGACCTGGGCCTGCTCACAGCTCATGAGATGTACCATCTTCAGGTGGCCATTCTTGCCCACAAGATGTGTGTACTTGGCGAGCCCACGGAACTCGCTACTCAGTTTGTGACGTACGCTGACTCACGAGCGGGTGATCGTACCACCCGGCAGGACCGGCTGCTGCGGCCGCCCCCGATGAGAACGGCGGCAGGCAAGCGATCGTTTTTATGTCAGGCAACATCTGTGCTCAATGCTATGCCCGGCGACGCGATGCGATTGACGCCAGCAGCATTTAAACGAGCCGCAAAGACGCATGTACGTAATGCGTGACCAGCGAGTCAGTACGCGGAATATGTGACACTTGTAAATATCAGTATGTGTGCGGTGTGCGTGTGCTTGTATGTAAGTACCTTGACTTAATCCATCTGTTCTAACTTCATGACAATGACACGTAATAGCCACGCTTGTTGTGGAGTGTTCAGCTGATGTCAAATAAATACACAGCGGAATTGTCATCCATTTTATTAGCATTAATATATGTCAGAAAGGAAAAACTTAAGGAAGTAGTCATTTGCACAGACTCGTCCGCCTCGCTCTCTGCCATTTCCTCGATTAGTGACTGTATAAATCCGATAGTACTTAAAATTAGACAGCTAATTAAGTATTGAAACGGCAAAAACAGCAGAATCAAATTCCTCTGGATCCCAGGACACGCCGGTATCCCGGGAAACGAGGAAGCCGACAGACTAGCGAAATTAAGCCTAGAATTACCTTCAGAAAACCATCTTCCAAGCCCTGTATCAGACGTCTTAAGTTATATAAATTATCAACTTAGCATATTGCGCCAGCGCGAGTGGGACGCTGCTCCGCATTTTCATCTTCATCCGATCAAGCCAAAAGTCCAACATTTCATATCTGGTCACCAGAATTGTAGAGAAAAAGAAATAGTATTGTCACGCCTCCGCCTCGGTCATACAAAAATTACTCATTATTATATTATAGATAATCTTCCGCCACCAAATTGCCAACATTTCCCAGGTTATCCGCGCTACACAATTAAGCATTTACTAATTACTTGCCCAGTACACAACGACAAACGCAAGACAATTATTAATTACACGCAACAAAATCGCACCACAGTAAATCTTCAAACGCGGTTAGGTGATAATTATCCTGAATTGAAAGGCATCCTCTTTGATTTTCTCTACCAAACACGTTTAGTTAATCAAATATAACAGGTGTTTTTGGCCTAGCGCATTTTTGGCTTTCCGCGCAGGTTTTTCCCCTTTGCGTTAGACGCTGTTTTGTTTTATTATTCAGGACTTTTCTCCCAGCTAAATACATCCCACAACCAGGTCTCGCCGGGGTGCCAGAGCCAGGGAGACTGGAAACAGTCTTTCGTTGTTGCAATGATGGCACCCCGGCTCCATCAACACTGACGCTGTGTCCAAGTGTATGTGTGTTCGTGAGTGTATGCAATAAAATATGTACGTATGTGTGTCTCGTGTTTTACTTATTTTTTACCTGGAACGAAATACTTAACGTAAGGCTAGATATTATATTTACTTTGAACAATTCACTAACGTAAAATAGTCACCCCACTCCCTAGCTTGCTCCGGGTTCACATAAACCGGTTAACGTAATTCTTTTCCTGGCAAATTGCCAGATGTAATTCCCCCCCCCCCGGAAAATGGGTATAGGCCGGTCCGGGGATAAAAAAAAGAAGAAAAAAGAGTTAAACGGCGGTAGCGTTGTCGAATTTCGAAAATTATTGCGTTCTAGTAGGGTAAATGATTGATGAATGAATTATATGCGCTAAAAAGTATCAGCATAGAGGCTAATAAGACCGAGGGTCATGGTGCGTGCAGTGCGTTGCCGTTGTGGACGAGAGTTCTAAGGATAAACATACTCATCTTCCCTTCCTACACTTTGCGGGCGCCTCGCGCCCGCTCGAGGTTATTATTGTCAAATGCTATGCAAATAATTGTCCATTATTAAAAGTTGCGTTCCCCATGTTACTTATTACGAGCGAGCGCGAAGCGGTCGCTTGTCCTTCCGTGGTGTAGGGGAACAACTGATTATGAGCGGCCCGGCCCGGCCCGGCCCGACCCGGCCCAGCCCGACCCGGCCCGTGGCGACGCTTTTGAGAAGCTCATTTCTCTGCAACCGCACGTCCCATTGACAAGCGGACTTCTTTGCTGAGCAGTCCCATATAACCTACCCTGTTTGAGACCAGTGCCGACTCATGTGGGTGATTAACACTGCGTGCGGCGCGTGCTACGTGAGGGGTGTTGAAAGTGTTTTCTCGTAATAACTCCGCAACGGCTGGGCAGATTATGTGCAAATTTCGTGTGTTTTTAGGGAGCCCTCAGCCGCCAGTTTCCCACAACTCAGGCGTGGGTGACCCTGCACGTGATCACGTGCACACCGTTATTCTGTATCTCAGGAACGGTTAAGCCGATTGTGTTCAAATTTGGTGTGTGGTTAGGGACCTCTCATCCGCCAGTTTCCCACAAGTCAGGGGTGGGTGCCTCTGCACGTGCGCACGTTCACACCCCTATTCTGTATCTCAGGAACGGCTGGGCCAATTGTGTTCAAATTTGGTGTGTGGTTAGGGACCTCTCATCCGCCAGTTTCCCACAAGTCAGGGGTTATATTCAGAGATCTCAGCAGATCCCACGACAAAGTGTGACTGTAGATTCTGGTTTCAAGATTCTCTCTCTCCAGATGAAACTTAAAAGGAAATCACACGTTTCACTGGATACAGTGCTAAACGTTTTTTGTCGTAGACAGAGTCTAAGAGCCGACAGTTTCTTGCTTGAAATGACATGGACGATTATCAATATATTAATTAAGAAAGAAAATAACAGAGGCAATGATAATTTAAATAAGGAAATAAAATAAATTGGAATAAATACGTTATAATAAAATATAGAAAACCGTTCAACATGATCTTTGAAACTATGACTTTAGAGTTGTACCTAAATCATTAGGACCTATATTGGATCCCATGGCTATCTCGACAGCTAAGGTACCCGAACCCGGAATACTTTAGATCACTATACAAATACATGCTTGAGAGGTCGGATTCCAGTGGTTTCTTAGTCATTTTCTTTATAAAAATGTGTCTGTGCTTCAGATCTGTCCGCGCAATGCCTGCAACTTTGAGGCCACAGCGTTTCTCATGAAACATCTCAATTCTCAACGATTGAAATTGTAACAGACATTGTGAGGAAACCCCATATTCACCTTGCCGCTGCTTTTTTGAAGCTGTGAAAGTGCTTAGATCATCAGCACTACTGGTGATAACTTAATGTCTCGCCTATGCGAAAGTCGTGTCTCCCGTCCCGCCCCGTGCATAAACGGGCCGCCGTTTACTATCTGTAGCGAAATAGGGCGGTCGAGCGGTTGTCGCGTATTAACAATGGTGAAACCGGCGAGACTGCTCTCTAGTACTTCTCTACTCCATGCTACGGCGTTGATAAGATTGGGTGTAATCACGGCGCTTGATAAGATTGAGCCCTGCACATGAGTGTACACCTTCGAGCCGCTGGGGATTTGTGATCTCACTGTGAACTGACCTGACATGGAATTGACACTAAATTGTACCCACCTGTGGCCAATGAATGCATTAAAAAGTACCCAAAGTTTCAAGCTGCTATCGCTACACGTTTGTGTTATATCACCAAAAAACAAAGAGGGGAGGGGGAGGCTGTCCCTTCCCCCTCCCCCCTAGCGCCTCGCGGGATGTATCATGGCGTCTGGTAATTATACTCATTCATTCATGTTGTATTATGACTTCTGTCCTCCATACAACAATGGCTCTTGCGGTCACTGATCAATGACATGTCAGTTACAATAGGAAATAAGTTAACAACATTTGTTTTTATATACTCAGGGTTACATATATACGAAGCAACACAATACTCATTTGAAATTGCCACATAAATACAGCAAACAAGCAAAATTATAATTTATCTCAAGTTTCCCTATTGTGCTGGAGCGAAGGATACGTCCTTCTCCGACACCCACCACCGACGCGCTACCTGGTCTCCCCGACATAGTTGGCTGTTTTAATTCAATTTGCGGTAGCACGGTAATCGAATAAATTCGGCTCTTGCTCAATGGATTTTGAGGATGACTCTGGTGCGAAAATCGCACATCATCAGCGTATATGACTATTTCTAAGGTCCGAAAATATGACACTAGGTCGTTTGTGAAACACAGAAACAAACTCGGTCCCGGCAGTAATCCCTGTATCAATCCGTGAGCGATGGGTAGGCAGGGAGGGTCGTGCTACCATCACGAAACATCTCACGGCGACCGATCAGCTAACCCCGGAACCAATGGGACTGAACTCCGTACCACCGGGGCTTTTCGAGGAACCGGCGGCGCTGGACGCTGCCAAACGCTTTCGAGGTGTCTACCGTTGTAAGACGTCCCTCTAGTCCCTGATTCATGCCGTGGATCAGGTATCCCACAGCATCCAGCATCGCCGACTTCGTGGAGCTTCAATGAAACTTCTGCTACATGGCAAGCGCCCGTTGATAAGACATCGTCACCTAGTTACTAATTATGAGTCACCTTATAAAGATAGATTACAGAAATTGGGTATCTTTTCACTTAGATATAGTAGGCTAAGAATAGATCTAATTGAAGTCTTCAAATTTGTAAATGGTCAGCATTCTGTATATTTAATGGGGATGTTTGAGTTCAATAGGGAAAATCGTGGTAGAGATCATCAGCATAAACTCATTAAGAAACAAAGTAGGACTAGGTTACGACAGTCATTTTTCAGTAGAAGGGTTGTAGGACATTGGAATAAGCTACCTGGGGATATTGCTGATGCAGTGACACTTGCTATCTTCAAAATGAGATTATATAAATATTTTATAGAGTAGGGATTAGTTCATAGAAAATCGTAGGATTAGGATTATGTTATGCAGGTACTGTAAGGTTATTTGAAGGGGCGAAGCTGGTGGAGGGGGGGGGGGGGGGTGCAACCTCGGAAGACCCAAGAGGCCCTTTGCTGCACTTTTCTTTTATATCTTTATGTCTTTATGATACACAGGGCAAGTGGTTCACACAAATATAAAGCCAAGAGAACACACGATGCATTGCGCTTGCAAGTTATTTGACAACTTAATCATTCAGTCAGTCATCCCGGTCAGTCAGTCAGAATTGTAAGGACACCTCTTTACGAAGAACAAACCTCCAGTTATTTGATTTATCTTTGCATTCATTAGAAACGGCCACAGGATGATAGTAATGTCCTCATCATATTATAGTTAATAGCCCATAAAGGCTATAACCAGTAAGGCTCCGAAGTTGGTGATGAACGAAGAAAATGTATAGTGAATTTCAACTCCATCAGGCAAGTAATGTCGGGCAAGTAATTTCTGAGATATAAAAAGGGTGCGCACGTGCGCACGTGCAGAAGCACCCCACCCCTGACTTGTGGGAAAGTGGCGGATGAGAGGTCCCTAACCACGCACAAAATTTGAACACAATCGGCTCAGTTGTTCCTGATATAAATAACAGGGGTGTACACGTGTGCACGTGCAGAGGCACCCCACCCGTAACTTGTGGGAAAGTGGTGGCTGGGAGGTCCCTAACCACACACCAAATTTGAACACAATCGGCTCAGCCATTCCTGCGATATATAATACGGGTGTGCACGTGCGCACTTGCACACTCCTCTACACCCTCCCGACAACCCGCCACTAACTTGTGTGAAAGTGGCGGCTGAGGGGTCCCTAACCACACACCAAATTTGAACACAAACGGGTCAGCCGTTGCGGAGTTATTGCAAGTAAACACCTTCCAACACCGCTCACGCCGCACGCGCCACGCGCATTGGTAGTCACACACGTAAGTCGGCTTTGGTCTCAAACAGGGTAGGTTGGATAGGACTGCTCAGCAATAAGCCCGCTTGTCAATCGGATGTGCGGTTGCAGATCATTTAGCTTCTCAAAAGTGTCGCCACGGGCCAGGTCAGGCAGGGCCGGGCCACTCCTATTCAGATTTTGAGATAAAGATTGATTGAGACTGATTGATAAAGACTGAAAGACATAAAAGAAAAGTGAAACAAAGAGCCTCTTGAACCCATCCGAAGTTGTACCCCCCCCCCCCTCCACCAGTCTCGCCCCTTCAAATCGCCTTACTCTACCTGCATAAAAGAAGGCTAATCCCACAAGTATTTATGAACTAATCCATTATCTGTAAAGTATTTATCTAATCTAATTTTGAAGGAAGCAAGTGTCACTGCATCAGCGACATCCCCTGGTATCAAATTCCAATGTCCTACAACCCTTCTACTGAAAAATGACTGTCGTAACCTAGTCCTACTTTGTTTCATAATGAGTTTATGCTGATGACCTCTACCTCGATTTTTCCTATTGAACTCAAACATTGCCTTTAAATATCCAGAATCCTGACCATTTACAAATTTGAAGACTTCAATTCGATCTCCTCTTAGCCTTCTATATCTAAGTGAAAACATACCCAATTTCTGTAATCTATCTTCATAATGTAAACTACCAAGACAATTAACCGTTTTTGTTGACTTTTTTAACTCTTTCTAACAACCAGCAATCTGTCTCATATGTTGGAGACCAGGCTTGTACACAATACTCCAAATGTGGTCTAACGTATGCACAATTCATTCTGTTATTACCTTTTCACTCTTGTAGGACATATTTCTGTGAATGGCCCCTAGCATTCTAAGTGCCTTTCCTAGCTTCTACAAGCTGGGCTGACGCTGATAGTCTATTGTTTACCACGACACCTAAATATCTTTACTGTTCAATCTGCTCCATTTTCTGCCCACCCATTTCATATCATGTGGTACTGCTAACCCACCCAGCGTGCATAATCTTACATTTACTCAAATTGGATTTCATCTGCCATGCTTTAGACCACTCAACTAGCTTGTCCAGATCTGATTGGGAAACATCCTGATCATGATTTCCTCTAATAATCCTGACAAGTTTTAGATCTTCTGCAAATTTCAAGACTTTGCTGTCTATGCTATTCTCAATTGCATTCACAAATATTATAAAAAGCAATGGGCCCAGGACTCAGTGGGTTCCTGTGGAAAGCAATGGGCTCAGTGGGGTCCTGTGAAACCCCACTGAGAACCTCCTTCCATTGTGATTTCCAACAATTCAATATAACCTTTTACTGGCGTCCTGAAAGCCACGTTTCTATACAATCCAGAATATTGCCCCTGATCCCATGAATTTTAAGTTGCAACCCCAGTCTTGTATGGGGTCTTTGTTAAATGCTTTACTGAAATCAAGAAAAGCTACATCTAGCTGCTTACCCTGATCAAAGCTATCTGTTGAAACATCCAAAAGTTCCAGAAGATTAGTTAAGCAAGAACGGCCCTTGCTAAAGCCATGCTGTGTATCCTTGATGAGTTCATTTTGCTCCAAGAATTCGACAATCTTGTCTTCGATGATTGATTCAAGCACCTTTCAGACTAATGAGGTCAGACTAACCGATCTATAGTTTTTATCTTTACTTCTATCTCCCTTTTAGGAAAAGGAACAACATTTTATCTATCCAATCAAGTGGAATTTTAGTATCTGCGAGTGATTTATAAAATATTATGGCTAATGGAACTGACAACACCCTTTCAGATTCTCTTAGAAGTATAGCACGGATTTCATCAGGTCCTTCTGCCTTGTTTGGCCTTACTTTCTTTAGATATTCTAGAACAAGTTCACTACTTATGCCACCTAGCTTTCCTATCGTCTCCTCTGTCTCTGGCTAAGGCTGAAGTACTGCAATACTCACTGGCGGATCCAGCCGTCGGTTTTGGGGGGGGGGGGGCAACTTTTTGTGGCAAAAAGGTACCCCCATTTTTTTTCTCCACGGATTTGGGCCGGTTACCTTATTTTGGTATTCGAGCATAAGAAATTCACTTTTCAAATTCACAACAACAAAAAAATTAGGGCTGACAAAAAAAAAGGAAATCCGAGAGCCATTTTGAAGAAAATGTCTTTTCCCTTCTTTTCGCGTGTTTTATTCCCAATTTGCTTGAAAACTCTGATTTCTACGATTTTCCAAACATTTATCGTTTTTCCACCAAAAATGGCATGACATGACGTCATTAAAACGTCATTATCTCCCAAAATACTACATCAATTTCATTTAGAGTTGTTGAGAAGACTTAGACTTGATGCAGGATAAGGTACTGAAAGTTTCACGTTGATATCTAATATAGTTTTCAGGTTATTGAGAAAATCAGGGAGGGGAAGATTCTGCCCCCCCCCCTCGCGGGTTCGGACAAAAAATCACAGAGGTCAAAGGTCAAGGTCACGGGGACGAATACGATATTTTAAGCTTCGGTACCAGCTTGTGTACCCTCTAGTTTTTAGTTTACCGTCCAATTTGCTTGCAATGGGCAAAAAGGGACTCATCGGCATCCCAGCTTGCGTCAGGAAAAACACAAAATCACCTAGAGGTCCAAGGTCAAGGTCACGGGGACGAATACGAGATTTTAAGCTTCGGTACCAGCTTGTGTACCATCTAGTTTTTTCGTTTACCGTCCCATTTGCTCGCAATGGGAAAAAAGGGACTGGCCGGCACCCCACCTTTCGTCAGGAATAACAAAAAAAAATACCTAGAGGTCAAAGGTCAAGGTCACGGGGACGAATACGAGATTCTAAGCTTCGGTACCAGCTTGTGTACACTCTAGTTTTTTTTTTCGTTTTCCGTACGATCTGCTCGCAATGGAAAAAAGGACTCGCTGGCACCCTAGCTTGCGTCAGGAAAAACAAAAAATTAACAGAGGTCAAAGGTCAAGGTCACGGGGACGAATACGAGATTTTAAGCTTCGGTACCAGCTTGTGTACCCTCTAGTTTTTAGTTTACCGTCCGATTTGCTTGCAATGGGCAAAAAGGGACTCGACGGCACCCCAGCTTTCGTCAGGTAAAACAAAACATCACCTAGAGGTTAAAGGTCAAGGTCACGGGGACGAATACGAGATTCTAAGCTTCGGTACCAGCTTGTGTACACTCTAGTTTTTTTCTCGTTTACCGTACGATCTGCTCGCAATGGAAAAAAGGGACTCGCGGGCACCCTAGCTTGCGTCAGAAAAAAAAACAAAAAATCGCATAGAGGTCAAAGGTCAAGGTCACGGGGACGAATACGAGATTTTGAGCTTTGGTACCAGCTTGTGTACCTTTTAGTTTTTTCGTTTACTGTCCGATTTGCTCGCAATGGGCAAAAAGGGACTCGCCGGCACGTTAGCTTGCGTCAGGATAAACAAAAAATCATCCAGAGGTCAAAGGTCAGGGTCAAGGGGACGAATACGAGATTTTAAGCTTCGGTACCAGCATGGTGTACCCTCTAGTTTTTTTCGTTTACCGTCCCATTTGCTCGCAATGGGCAAAAAGCGACTCGCCGGCACCCCACCTTGCGTCAGGAAAAAACAAAAAATCGCCTAGAGGTCCAAGGTCAAGGTCACGGGGACGAATACGAGATTTTAAGCTTCGGTACCAGCTTGTGTACCTTTTAGTTTTTTCGTTTACCGTCCGATTTGCTCGCAATGAGAAACAAGGGACTCGCCGGCACCCCACCTTGCGTCACGAATAATACAAAATTACCTAGAGGTCAAAGGTCAAGGTCACGGGGACGAATACGAGATTCTAAGCTTCGGTACCAGCTTGTGTACCCTCTAGTTTTTTCGTTTACCGTCCGATTTGCTCGCAATGGAAAAAAGGGACTCGCTGGCATCCTAGCTTGCGTCAGAAAAAAAAATCACATAGAGATCAAAGTTCAAGGTCACGGGGACGAATACGAGATTTTAAGCTTCGGTACCAGCTTGTGTACCCTCTAGTTTTTTCGTTTACCGTCTGATTTGCTCGCAATGGGCAAAAAGGGACTCGCCGGCACCTTAGCTTGCGTCAGGAAAAAACAAAACATCACCTAGAGGTCAAAGGTCAAGGTCACGGGGACGAATACGAGATTTTAAGCTTCGGTACCAGCTTGTGTACCTTCTAGTTTTTTTCGTTTACCGTCCGATTTGCTTGCAATGGTCAAAAAGGGACTCGACGGCACCCCAGGTTGCGTCAGGAAAAACGAAACATCACCTAGAGGTCAAGGGTCAAGGTCACAGTGACGAATACGAGATTTTAAGCTTCGGTACCAGCTTGTGTACCTTTTTTTTACCGTCCGATTTGCTTGCAATGGGCAAACAGGGACTCGACGGCACCCCAGCTTGCGTCAGGAAAAACAGAACATCACCTAGAGGTCAAAGGTCAAGGTCACAGGGACGAGTACGAAATTTTAAGCTTCGGTACCAGCTTGTGTACCCTCTAGTTTTTTGTTTACCGTCCGATCTGCTCGCAATGGAAAAAAGGGACTCGCTGGCACCCTAGCTTGCGTCAGGAAAAAAATCACATAGAGGTCAAAGGTCAAGGTCACGGGGACGAATACGAGATTTTAAGCTTCGGTACCAGCTTGTGTACCCTCTGGTTTTTTTTTAGTTTACCGTCCGATTTGCTTGCAATGGACAAAAAGGGACTCGTTGGCACCCCAGCTTGCGTCAGGTAAAACAAAACATCACCTAGAGGTCAAAGGTAAAGGTCACGGGGACGAATACGAGATTCTAAGCTTCGGTACCAGCATGGTGTACCCTCTAGTTTTTTAGTTTACAATCCGATTTGCTCGCAATGAGCAAAAAGGAACTCGCCGGCACGTTAGCTTGCGTCAGGAAAAACAAAAAGTCATCCATAGGTCAAAGGTCAAGGTCACGGGGACGAATACGAGATTCTAAGCTTCGGTACCAGCATGGTGTACCCTCTAGTTTTTTCTTTTACCGTCCGATTTGCTCGCAATGGGCAAAAGGGGACTCTCCGGCACCTTAGCTTGCGTCAGGAAAAACAAAACATCACCTAGAGGTCAAAGGTCAAGGTTACGGGGACGAATACGATATTTTAAGCTTCGGTACCAGCTTGTGTACCCTCTAGTTTTTTTTTCTTTTACCGTCCGATTTGCTCGCAATGGGCAAACAGGGACTCGCCGGCACGTTAGCTTGCGTTAGGAAAAACAAAACATCACCTAGAGGTCAAAGGTCAAGGTCACGGGGAAGAATACGAGATGTTAAGCTTCGGTACCGAAGCTTAAAATCTCGAGAAAAAAAACTAGAGGGTACATACACAAGCTGGTACCGAAGCTTAAAATCTCGTATTCGTCCCCGTGACCTTGACCTTTAGGTGATGTTTTGTTTTTCCTGACGCAAGCTGGGGTGCCGGCGAGTCTCTTTTTGCCTATTGCGAGCAAATCAGACGGTAAACGAAAAAAGTAGAGGGTACACAAGCTGGTACCGAAGCTTAGAATCTCGTATTCGTGCCCGTGACCTTGACCTTTGACATCTGGATGACTTTTTGTTTTTCCTGACGCAAGCTAACGTGCCGGCGAGTCCCTTTTTGCCCATTGCGAGCAAATCGGACGGTAAACGAAAAAACTAGAGGGTACACAATCTGGTACCGAAGCTTAAAATCTCGTATTCGTCCCCGTGACCTTGACCTTTGACCTATAGGTGATTTTTTGTTTTTCCTGACGTAAGGTGGGGTGCCGTCGAGTCCCTTTTTGCCCATTGCGAGCAAATCGGACGGTAAACGAAAAAACTAGAGGGTACACCATGCTGGTACCGAAGCTTAAAATCTCGTATTCGTCCCTGTGACCTTGACCTTTGACCTCTGGATGACTTTTTGTTTTTCCTGACGCAAGCTAACGTGCCGGCGAGTCCCTTTTTGCCCATTGCGAGCAAATCGGACGGTAAACGTAAAAACTATCGGGTACACAAGCTGGTATCGAAGCTTAAAATCTCGTATTCGTCCCCGTGACCTTGACCTTTGACATCTAGGTGATGTTTTGTATTTTCTGACGCAAGCTGGGGTACCGGCGAGTCGTTTGAGCCCCTTTGCGATTAAATAGGACGGTAAACAAAACAATTAGAGGGTACCCCATGCGATGACATTTCAGTGACCTCTGGAGGTCAAACCATTTGTCCTAGTTCAAAACGGATTGCATATTTGTGCATAACTCGATTAGATCTACCCATATGCTAAGTTTGGGAAAAATCGGAAATCGACGCTGAAAACGAATACGAATACGACGCTAACTTGACGCACATGGCCAAACTTACCTTCAGAAGTATTATATTTACCCAGGGGGGTGTCATCCCTATCTCCGTAACGTGTCCACTTCTACTTATGACGTCACCCCAGTAGTCAATTCTGGCGCATGTTGTCTGCAGTCGGTTAAAACTGTTTTTCGCAAATAACTTTTTGACAAATATAGATACAGCAATGATTTTGATGTCATCGCGTTCGCCTCGTCAGAACACGTCGATTCATACAAATTCCATGTGGTTTAGGTCAAATCAAAATTTCATCGAAGGGGCGGGGCTTAGAGCCTCAGCTGGTGACCGCCGAACCGCAGGGGGACCGTAAACAAGGCCCTGACCTTTGATGACCTCTAGTGACCTCAATATTGATCTGAGCCTAAAATGATCCCGAAAATTTCGATTTGCCTTGTTTTGAGCTTTTCAACGCTGTCTTTTCCTTTTTCGTAACATTTTTACTTTCCGAGTTAGATGATATTTATTTCTCCCGAAATAGCATTAACTGCAATGGCGGAGGCCGATGGATCCACATGACGTCACGCTCTGACGTCATTGAATGTCGGGGTTTGTAATGCTAGTCTTGTTGTGACTTGTGAGTAGCCTGTAGAGTAATGTCTTGGTGTCTGAGTTCAGTTATAGTCGATTGTGTCAGTTTTGTGTACTTTGTTAGCATTGTTTGATTCTTGTGATTAACGCTTATGTTTGTTACGTTGTCATTGTGTTCATGTGTTCCGACATAGCTTCTGTCTGTGCAACTCTGTGTCGCTCGCCGCCGTCGCCGAGCACTCATCGGATGCTTTCCGTTTCAGTCACCAGCACCTCTCCGGGGATAACTGTCCGCATAGATAAACAGTCGTCTAAATATCGAGCCGTCCTCCGACCGTCGCCGCCGTCTGGGAGATCTGTCTGTCCACCTGGCACACCATCACCACCGTCACAGCTGGAGGCGTATCGGGTCCCCCCTGCTGCTGGTAAACACCTCCCACTGAACACTCAGCTGCACATCCACCACGCTCCACGTACCATCTCAAACGGACAATGGACAAGACTTGGGACATTCCTAGACGTACAATTCCTTTTAATAATCAGCGGCATAGAAACAAATCCTGGACCCCCACAACAACCACATCCACAGCAGACCCTCTTAATTTCACATGTCAACATTAACAGTATTACCGCCGGAACCAAAATTGACGAACTCCAGCAATTTGTAGACACGCATGACATAACAATTCTGGCACTCACAGAGACAAAGCTGACCAATGAAATTGCAGACAGTCAATACAAATTGCATGGTTTCCACGCACCCCTGACACGACATAGAGACAGACACGGTGGCGGAGTTGCTATCTATATACATAAATCACTACCATTTCAAAGACTGAATCAGTTAGAATTGGGTGATGAAGAATGGGTGTGGGCAAAAATTAAGCTGCGAGACACTTCATTATTAATATGCTGTGTATACCTACCACCAAATTTAACAACTGATAGACTACAACTATTTATTAATAACTTGACCGAATCGGCATGCCAAGCCACAATCCAAAATACATCAGCGACTTTCATATTGGGAGACTTTAATACAGGCAATATTTGCCTCGACCACCAATTTGACCGTCACAGTGGCATCACATCTTTCGATCACACACTCAAAGACGTAGCAGACATGTTAAATCTACAGCAAATCATAAACCAGCCCACCAGAATCACCAGCAACTGCGGAAACTTGCGAGACCTCATTTTCACAACTAACTGTAACAAAGTCATAGACAGTGGTACACTTTCGTCTTTCTCGAATCTCGATCATCTCCCAGTCTACGTGAAAATTGACGCAACGCTACCAACAACAAATGCAGAGCCAACACATGCGGTCATTTGGGACTACTCAAAATTGAACGCTCCCCTTCTCACCAGTCTTCTGTTAAATACTGATTGGACGGGCATATTAAACAATGACATTGACACAGCGACAGATTTATTCGTATCCGCAATACATAAAGCCGCCACTGCTTCAATTCCAATTAGACGCAAAACAATTTATCCACAACAAAAACCATGGATGACTTCCGAATTGAAGAGAAACATCAGAAAGCGTGATAGACTATTTAAAATTGCGAAACAGACACAGAATAACTTTAATTGGGACAGATGGAGATACCAAAGAAACCTAGTGACATCAATAAACAGACGACTCAAGGACGAATATTTACAAAATCAAGTACAAAAATTACTGTCTCAAAAACTTAATCCTTACAAATATCATCAAATACTACGCACCATTACAGGACAAGCACGAGACGACAACATTCCGCCACTTCAAACAGACAATGGAGATATAATCAACGACGACGTCGAAAAAGCGTCATTACTAAACAATTATTGTGTTGCTCAATCAACACTGAACATTCCAGAGACACAAGAACCCCCACTAAGCAACATACCAGAAGCTCCTACACTAGACAACATAACTACTTCCGAACAAGAGGTCTTACGTATTCTAAATTCACTAGATTCAAATAAATCAACAGGACCCGACGGAATACCAGTTAAATTACTCAAGCTCATTGCCTTATTGATTGCCAAACCATTGTCGCAACTCTTCAATAAATATTTGACAGAGGGACGGTTCCCGAGTAAATTTAAAGAAGCAGATGTCAAACCAATTTTCAAAAACAAAGGTTCACCATCGGATCACAAATGCTACCGACCAATCAGCATTCTTTCAGCACTTTCTAAAGTTTTTGAGAAAATTGTTTATAGAAATGTATACGATCACTTCACAGAACATTCCCTTCTCTCCGACAAACAAAACGGCTACTGACAGCATCACAGTACACAACAACAACTACTGTACTTGACGCACAACCTCTATAAATCACTGGACTTGGGACATGACTTTACTGCGATTTACCTAGACATATCCAAATATTTCGACAAAATATGGCATAAAGGACTACTGTATAAATGCAAAAACGAATTTGGTATCACAGGACGACTGCTAGACTGGTTCACATCGTAACCGAAGGTTGGTTTCACAAGGATAACACTATTCTTTAGAATTGTGTTTCCTTTGGGAAACAAACCTGAGCTGTTCGATCGGGAGGGGTTTTCTTAAGGTTGCCTGAGATCGGTACATCTTGATACCAGGCCAGGGAAACCATTTGTTTGCGACGAAACTTTCAGGATCCCGAGTCGAGACCGTCATCTGATCTGATGCCAAGTTTCAAGTCTGTCAAAACTCGATTGCACCTGCAACAGCAACATGAAGTTTAACATTGCAAGTCAACGGGGAAATACGAAAAAGGCCATGTAAGGCCATGTACTCCCAGGGAAACGAATTGTTCGAGACGAAACCTTGATTAGGGTGTGCAGCACTGCCTGTAGAAACTGCCTGCAAAGTTTCAACTCTGTCAAAACTCGATTGCACCTGCAATTGCAAAAATAGGCTGCCGGCCGAAGGCCAAATATCGATTAGGGAAAGATCCATGTCCAAAGGGAACATGAGATCGCCTGCCTTAACTCCCACAAGCCACTGTGGTCTAGTGGATAGAACGCCTGCCTCGCAATTGATTGGCCACCGGTTCGAATCCGGTAAGCTCCTCTTTTTTTCCCTTAATGACATTTTTTTAGAGTTGTCCCAAAATGGATTTTGATGCCTTATACGGGTATATAGTCGACTCGTGGCTGCTCTTTGAGCCGACAAAATGGCCTCAGAATTGCGCTCCGGTGATTGGTTTAGCCTGTGTGACGTCATACTTTTTTGCGCTACTATTTGACCGACTTGCCGTGGGGCTAGAAGAAAAAGAAGACCAGATTTGGAAAGAGGAGGTCTGGGGCTACTATCCGGTAAGCTATTTATAGGCCCATCCATAAAAAAAAAACAGAAAACGGACTAAACCAACCTTCGGTCCGGCATTGCCCCAAAGCAAGGCCCCGTGCATAACCGAAGGTTGGTTTCACAAGGATAACACTATTCTTTAGAATTGTGTTTCCTTTGGGAAACCAACCTGAGCTGTTCGATCGGGAGGGGTTTTCTTAAGGTTGCCTGAGATCGGTACATCTTGATACCAGGCCAGGGAAACGGTTTGTTTGCGACGAAACTTTCAGGATCCCGAGTCGAGACCGTCATCTGATCTGATGCCAAGTTTCAAGTCTGTCAAAACTCGATTGCACCTGCAACAGCAACATGAAGTTTAACATTGCAAGTCAACGGGGAAATACGAAAAAGGCCATGTAAGGCCATGTACTCCCAGGGAAACGGTTTGTTCGAGACGAAACCTTGATTAGGGTGTGCAGCACTGCCTGTAGAAACTGCCTGCAAAGTTTCAACTCTGTCAAAACTCGATTGCACCTGCAATTGCAAAAATAGGCTGCCGGACGAAGGCCAAATATCGATTAAGGTCCATAGGGAACATGGGATCGCCTGCCGTAACTCCCACAAGCCACTGTGGTCTAGTGGATAGAACGCCTGCCTCGCAATTGATTGGCCACCGGTTCGAATCCGGTAAGCTCCTCTTTTTTTCCCTTAATGACATTTTTTTAGAGTTGTCCCAAAATGGATTTTGATGCCTTATACGGGTATATAGTCGACTCGTGGCTGCTCTTTGAGCCGACAAAATGGCCTCAGAATTGCGCTCCGGTGATTGGTTTAGCCTGTGTGACGTCATACTTTTTTTTGCGCTACTATTTGACCGACTTGCCGTGGGGCTAGAAGAAAAAGAAGACCAGATTTGGAAAGAGGAGGTCTGGGGCTACTATCCGGTAAGCTATTTATAGGCCCATCCATAAAAAAAAAACAGAAAACGGACTAAACCAACCTTCGGTCCGGCATTGCCCCAAAGCAAGGCCCCGTGCATAACCGAAGGTTGGTTTCACAAGGATAACACTATTCTTTAGAATTGTGTTTCCTTTGGGAAACCAACCTGAGCTGTTCGATCGGGAGGGGTTTTCTTAAGGTTGCCTGAGATCGGTACATCTTGATACCAGGCCAGGGAAACGGTTTGTTTGCGACGAAACTTTCAGGATCCCGAGTCGAGACCGTCATCTGATCTGATGCCAAGTTTCAAGTCTGTCAAAACTCGATTGCACCTGCAACAGCAACATGAAGTTTAACATTGCAAGTCAACGGGGAAATGCGAAAAAGGCCATGTAAGGCCATGTACTCCCAGGGAAACGAATTGTTGGAGACGAAACCTTGATTAGGGTGTGCAGCACTGCCTGTAGAAACTGCCTGCAAAGTTTCAACTCTGTCAAAACCCGATTGCACCTGCAATTGCAAAAATAGGCTGCCGGCCGAAGGCCAAATATCGATTAGGGTCCATAGGGAACATGGGATCGCCTGCCGTGACTCCCACAAGCCACTGTGGTCTAGTGGATAGAACGCCTGCCTCGCAATTGATTGGCCACCGGTTCGAATCCGGTAAGCTCCTCTTTCCTCTTTTTTTTTTAGAGTTGTCCCAAAATGGATTTTGATGCCTTATACGGGTATATAGTCGACTCGTGGCTGCTCTTTGAGCCGACAAAATGGCCTCAGAATTGCGCTCCGGTGATTGGTTTAGCCTGTGTGACGTCATACTTTTTTGCGCTACTATTTGACCGACTTGCCGTGGGGCTAGAAGAAAAAGAAGACCAGATTTGGAAAGAGGAGGTCTGGGGCTACTATCCGGTAAGCTATTTATAGGCCCATCCATAAAAAAAAACAGAAAACGGACTAAACCAACCTTCGGTCCGGCATTGCCCCAAAGCAAGGCCCCGTGCATAACCGAAGGTTGGTTTCCCAAGGATAACACTATTCTTTAGAATTGTGTTTCCTTTGGGAAACAAACCTGAGCTGTTCGATCGGGAGGGGTTTTCTTAAGGTTGCCTGAGATCGGTACATCTTGATACCAGGCCAGGGAAACCATTTGTTTGCGACGAAACTTTCAGGATCCCGAGTCGAGACCGTCATCTGATCTGATGCCAAGTTTCAAGTCTGTCAAAACTCGATTGCACCTGCAACAGCAACATGAAGTTTAACATTGCAAGTCAACGGGGAAATACGAAAAAGGCCATGTAAGGCCATGTACTCCCAGGGAAACGAATTGTTCGAGACGAAACCTTGATTAGGGTGTGCAGCACTGCCTGTAGAAACTGCCTGCAAAGTTTCAACTCTGTCAAAACTCGATTGCACCTGCAATTGCAAAAATAGGCTGCCGGCCGAAGGCCAAATATCGATTAGGGTCCATAGGGAACATGGGATCGCCTGCCGTAACTCCCACAAGCCACTGTGGTCTAGTGGATAGAACGCCTGCCTCGCAATTGATTGGCCACCGGTTCGAATCCGGTAAGCTCCTCTTTTCTCTTTTTTTTTTAGAGTTGTCCCAAAATGGATTTTGATGCCTTATACGGGTATATAGTCAACTCGTGGCTGCTCTTTGAGCTGACAAAATGGCCTCAGAATTGCGCTCCGGTGATTGGTTTAGCCTGTGTGACGTCATACTTCTTTGCGCTACTATTTGACCGACTTGCCGTGGGGCTAGAAGAAAAAGAAGACCAGATTTGGAAAGAGGAGGTCTGGGGCTACTATCCGGTAAGCTATTTATAGGCCCATCCATAAAAAAAAACAGAAAACGGACTAAACCAACCTTCGGTCCGGCATTGCCCCAAAGCAAGGCCCCGTGCATAACCGAAGGTTGGTTTCACAAGGATAACACTATTCTTTAGAATTGTGTTTCCTTTGGGAAACAAACCTGAGCTGTTCGATCGGGAGGGGTTTTCTTAAGGTGGCCGAGATTTGGTAAAAGTTGACGCCAGGTCAGGGAAACCATTTGTTTGCGACGAAACTTTCAGGATCCCGAGTCGAGACCGTCATCTGATCTGATGCCAAGTTTCAAGTCTGTCAAAACTCGATTGCACCTGCAACAGCAACATGAAGTTTAACATTGCAAGTCAACGGGGAAATACGAAAAAGGCCATGTAAGGCCATGTACTCCCAGGGAAACGAATTGTTCGAGACGATACCTTGATTAGGGTGTGCAGCACTGCCTGTAGAAACTGCCTGCAAAGTTTCAACTCTGTCAAAACTCGATTGCACCTGCAATTGCAAAAATAGGCTGCCAGCCGAAGGCCAAATATCGATTAGGGAAAGATCCATGTCCATAGGCAACATGACATCGCCTGCCTTAACTCCCACAAGCCACTGTGGTCTAGTGGATAGAACGCCTGCCTCGCAATTGATTGGCCACCGGTTCGAATCCGGTAAGCTCCTCTTTTTTTCCCTTAATGACATTTTTTTAGAGTTGTCCCAAAATGGATTTTGATGCCTTATACGGGTATATAGTCGACTCGTGGCTGCTCTTCGAGCTGACAAAATGGCCTCAGAATTGCGCTCCGGTGATTGGTTTAGCCTGTGTGACGTCATACTTTTTTGCGCTACTATTTGACCGACTTGCCGTGGGGCTAGAAGAAAAAGAAGACCAGATTTGGAAAGAGGAGGTCTGGGGCTACTATCCGGTAAGCTATTTTTAGGCCCATCCATAAAAAAAAAACAGAAAACGGACTAAACCAACCTTCGGTCCGGCATTGCCCCAAAGCAAGGCCCCGTGCATAACCGAAGGTTGGTTTCACAAGGATAACACTATTCTTTAGAATTGTGTTTCCTTTGGGAAACAAACCTGAGCTGTTCGATCGGGAGGGGTTTTCTTAAGGTGGCCGAGATTTGGTAAAAGTTGACGCCAGGTCAGGGAAACCATTTGTTTGCGACGAAACTTTCAGGATCCCGAGTCGAGACCGTCATCTGATCTGATGCCAAGTTTCAAGTCTGTCAAAACTCGATTGCACCTGCAACAGCAACATGAAGTTTAACATTGCAAGTCAACGGGGAAATACGAAAAAGGCCATGTAAGGCCATGTACTCCCAGGGAAACGGTTTGTTCGAGACGAAACCTTGATTAGGGTGTGCAGCACTGCCTGTAGAAACTGCCTGCAAAGTTTCAACTCTGTCAAAACTCGATTGCACCTGCAATTGCAAAAATAGGCTGCCGGCCGAAGGCCAAATATCGATTAGGGAAAGATCCATGTCCATAGGAAACATGTGATCGCCTGCCGCAACTCCCACAAGCCACTGTGGTCTAGTGGATAGAACGCCTGCCTCGCAATTGATTGGCCACCGGTTCGAATCCGGTAAGCTCCTCCTTTTTTCCCTTAATGACATTTTTTTAGAGTTGTCCCAAAATGGATTTTGATGCCTTATACGGGTATATAGTCGACTCGTGGCTGCTCTTCGAGCTGACAAAATGGCCTCAGAATTGCGCTCCGGTGATTGGTTTAGCCTGTGTGACGTCATACTTTTTTGCGCTACTATTTGACCGACTTGCCGTGGGGCTAGAAGAAAAAGAAGACCAGATTTGGAAAGAGGAGGTCTGGGGCTATCTGGTAAGCTATTTATAGGCCCATCCATATAGGCCCATCCATTACAGAAAACGGACTAAACCAACCTTCGGTCCGGCATTGCCCCAAAGCAAGGCCCCGTGCATAACCGAAGGTTGGTTTCACAAGGATAACACTATTCTTTAGAATTGTGTTTCCTTTGGGAAACCAACCTGAGCTGTTCGATCGGGAGGGGTTTTCTTAAGGTGGCCGAGATTTGGTACATCTTGGATCCAGGTCAGGGAAACGGTTTGTTTGCGACGAAACTTTCAGGATCCCGAGTCGAGACCGTCATCTGATCTGATGCCAAGTTTCAAGTCTGTCAAAACTCGATTGCACCTGCAACAGCAACATGAAGTTTAACATTGCAAGTCAACGGGGAAATACGAAAAAGGCCATGTAAGGCCATGTACTCCCAGGGAAACGAATTGTTGGAGACGAAACCTTGATTAGGGTGTGCAGCACTGCCTGTAGAAACTGCCTGCAAAGTTTCAACTCTGTCAAAACCCGATTGCACCTGCAATTGCAAAAATAGGCTGCCGGCCGAAGGCCAAATATCGATTAGGGTCCATAGGTAACATGGGATCGCCTGCCGTAACTCCCACAAGCCACTGTGGTCTAGTGGATAGAACGCCTGCCTCGCAATTGATTGGCCACCGGTTCGAATCCGGTAGGCTCCTTCTTTTTTCCCTTAATGACATTTTTTTAGAGTTGTCCCAAAATGGATTTTGATGCCTTATACGGGTATATAGTCGACTCGTGGCTGCTCTTAGAGCTGACAAAATGGCCTCAGAATTGCGCTCCGGTGATTGGTTTAGCCTGTGTGACGTCATACTTTTTTGCGCTACTATTTGACCGACTTGCCGTGGGGCTAGAAGAAAAAGAAGACCAGATTTGGAAAGAGGAGGTCTGGGGCTACTATCCGGTAAGCTATTTATAGGCCCATCCATAAAAAAAAACAGAAAACGGACTAAACCAACCTTCGGTCCGGCATTGCCCCAAAGCAAGGCCCCGTGCATAACCGAAGGTTGGTTTCACAAGGATAACACTATTCTTTAGAATTGTGTTTCCTTTGGGAAACAAACCTGAGCTGTTCGATCGGGAGGGGTTTTCTTAAGGTGGCCGAGATTTGGTAAAAGTTGACGCCAGGTCAGGGAAACCATTTGTTTGCGACGAAACTTTCAGGATCCCGAGTCGAGACCGTCATCTGATCTGATGCCAAGTTTCAAGTCTGTCAAAACTCGATTGCACCTGCAACAGCAACATGAAGTTTAACATTGCAAGTCAACGGGGAAATACGAAAAAAGCCATGTAAGGCCATGTACTCCCAGGGAAACGAATTGTTGGAGACGAAACCTTGATTAGGGTGTGCAGCACTGCCTGTAGAAACTGCCTGCAAAGTTTCAACTCTGTCAAAACCCGATTGCACCTGCAATTGCAAAAATAGGCTGCCGGCCGAAGGCCAAATATCGATTAAGGTCCATAGGGAACATGGGATCGCCTGCCGTAACTCCCACAAGCCACTGTGGTCTAGTGGATAGAACGCCTGCCTCGCAATCGATTGGCCTAACCGAAGGTTGGTTTCACAAGGATAACACTATTCTTTAGAATTGTGTTTCCTTTGGGAAACAAACCTGAGCTGTTCGATCGGGAGGGGTTTTCTTAAGGTTGCCTGAGATCGGTACATCTTGATACCAGGCCAGGGAAACCATTTGTTTGCGACGAAACTTTCAGGATCCCGAGTCGAGACCGTCATCTGATCTGATGCCAAGTTTCAAGTCTGTCAAAACTCGATTGCACCTGCAACAGCAACATGAAGTTTAACATTGCAAGTCAACGGGGAAATACGAAAAAGGCCATGTAAGGCCATGTACTCCCAGGGAAACGAATTGTTCGAGACGAAACCTTGATTAGGGTGTGCAGCACTGCCTGTAGAAACTGCCTGCAAAGTTTCAACTCTGTCAAAACTCGATTGCACCTGCAATTGCAAAAATAGGCTGCCGGCCGAAGGCCAAATATCGATTAGGGAAAGATCCATGTCCAAAGGGAACATGAGATCGCCTGCCTTAACTCCCACAAGCCACTGTGGTCTAGTGGATAGAACGCCTGCCTCGCAATTGATTGGCCACCGGTTCGAATCCGGTAAGCTCCTCTTTTTTTCCCTTAATGACATTTTTTTAGAGTTGTCCCAAAATGGATTTTGATGCCTTATACGGGTATATAGTCGACTCGTGGCTGCTCTTTGAGCCGACAAAATGGCCTCAGAATTGCGCTCCGGTGATTGGTTTAGCCTGTGTGACGTCATACTTTTTTGCGCTACTATTTGACCGACTTGCCGTGGGGCTAGAAGAAAAAGAAGACCAGATTTGGAAAGAGGAGGTCTGGGGCTACTATCCGGTAAGCTATTTATAGGCCCATCCATAAAAAAAAAACAGAAAACGGACTAAACCAACCTTCGGTCCGGCATTGCCCCAAAGCAAGGCCCCGTGCATAACCGAAGGTTGGTTTCACAAGGATAACACTATTCTTTAGAATTGTGTTTCCTTTGGGAAACCAACCTGAGCTGTTCGATCGGGAGGGGTTTTCTTAAGAGTGTTGGAGATCAGTACATCTTGAATCCAGGTCAGGGAAACGGTTTGTTTGCGACGAAACTTTCAGGATCCCGAGTCGAGACCGTCATCTGATCTGATGCCAAGTTTCAAGTCTGTCAAAACTCGATTGCACCTGCAACAGCAACATGAAGTTTAACATTGCAAGTCAACGGGGAAATACGAAAAAGGCCATGTAAGGCCATGTACTCCCAGGGAAACGAATTGTTGGAGACGAAACCTTGATTAGGGTGTGCAGCACTGCCTGTAGAAACTGCCTGCAAAGTTTCAACTCTGTCAAAACCCGATTGCACCTGCAATTGCAAAAATAGGCTGCCGGCCGAAGGCCAAATATCGATTAAGGTCCATAGGGAACATGGGATCGCCTGCCGTAACTCCCACAAGCCACTGTGGTCTAGTGGATAGAACGCCTGCCTCGCAATCGATTGGCCACCGGTTCGAATCCGGTAAGCTCCTCTTTCCTCTTTTTTTTTAGAGTTGTCCCAAAATGGATTTTGATGCCTTATACGGGTATATAGTCGACTCGTGGCTGCTCTTTGAGCCGACAAAATGGCCTCAGAATTGCGCTCCGGTGATTGGTTTAGCCTGTGTGACGTCATACTTTTTTGCGCTACTATTTGACCGACTTGCCGTGGGGCTAGAAGAAAAAGAAGACCAGATTTGGAAAGAGGAGGTCTGGGGCTACTATCCGGTAAGCTATTTATAGGCCCATCCATATTTAAAAAAACAGAAAACGGACTAAACCAACCTTCGGTCCGGCATTGCCCCAAAGCAAGGCCCCGTGCATAACCGAAGGTTGGTTTCACAAGGATAACACTATTCTTTAGAATTGTGTTTCCTTTGGGAAACAAACCTGAGCTGTTCGATCGGGGGTGGTTTAACAAAAGGTGTTGGAGATCAGTACATCTTGAATCCAGGTCAGGGAAACCATTTGTTTGCGACGAAACTTTCAGAGTCCCGAGTCGAGACCGTTGCCCATCGTCCTGGCCAAGTTTCAAGTCTGTCAAAACTCGATTGCACCTGCAACAGCAACATGAAGTTTAACATTGCAAGTCAACGGGGAAATACGAAAAAGGCCATGTAAGGCCATGTACTCCCAGGGAAACGAATTGTTGGAGACGAAACCTTGATTAGGGTGTGCAGCACTGCCTGTAGAAACTGCCTGCAAAGTTTCAACTCTGTCAAAACTCGATTGCACCTGCAATTGCAAAAATAGGCTGCCGGCCGAAGGCCAAATATCGATTAGGGAAAGATCCATGTCCATAGGAAACATGAGATCGCCTGCCGCAACTCCCACAAGCCACTGTGGTCTAGTGGATAGAACGCCTGCCTCGCAATTGATTGGCCACCGGTTCGAATCCGGTAAGCTCCTCTTTCCTCTTTTTTTTAGAGTTGTCCCAAAATGGATTT
Source organism: Chirona hameri (assembly GCA_036785665.1). Lineage (NCBI taxonomy): Eukaryota > Metazoa > Arthropoda > Thecostraca > Balanomorpha > Balanidae > Chirona > Chirona hameri. The sequence goes on from JAXIVJ010008484.1 coordinate 39,395, forward strand.
TGATGCCTTATACGCATATATAGTCGACTCGTGGCTGCTCTTTGAGCTGACAAAATGGCCTCAGAATTGCGCTCCGGTGATTGGTTTAGCCTGTGTGACGTCATACTTTTTTGCGCTACTATTTGACCGACTTGCCGTGGGGCTAGAAGAAAAAGAAGACCAGATTTGGAAAGAGGAGGTCTGGGGCTATCTGGTAAGCTATTTATAGGCCAATCCATATAGGCCCATCCATAACAGAAAACGGACTAAACCAACCTTCGGTCCGGCATTGCCCCAAAGCAAGGCCCCGTGCATAACCGAAGGTTGGTTTCACAAGGATAACACTATTCTTTAGAATTGTGTTTCCTTTGGGAAACCAACCTGAGCTGTTCGATCGGGAGGGGTTTTCTTAAGAGTGTTGGAGATCAGTACATCTTGAATCCAGGTCAGGGAAACGGTTTGTTTGCGACGAAACTTTCAGGATCCCGAGTCGAGACCGTCATCTGATCTGATGCCAAGTTTCAAGTCTGTCAAAACTCGATTGCACCTGCAACAGCAACATGAAGTTTAACATTGCAAGTCAACGGGGAAATACGAAAAAGGCCATGTAAGGCCATGTACTCCCAGGGAAACGAATTGTTGGAGACGAAACCTTGATTAGGGTGTGCAGCACTGCCTGTAGAAACTGCCTGCGAAGTTTCAACTCTGTCAAAACCCGATTGCACCTGCAATTGCAAAAATAGGCTGCCGGCCGAAGGCCAAATATCGATTAGGGAAAGATCCATGTCCATAGGAAACATGAGATCGCCTGCCTTAGCTCCCACAAGCCACTGTGGTCTAGTGGATAGAACGCCTGCCTCGCAATTGATTGGCCACCGGTTCGAATCCGGTAAGCTCCTCTTTTTTTCCCTTAATGACATTTTTTTAGAGTTGTCCCAAAATGGATTTTGATGCCTTATACGGGTATATAGTCGACTCGTGGCTGCTCTTCGAGCTGACAAAATGGCCTCAGAATTGCGCTCCGGTGATTGGTTTAGCCTGTGTGACGTCATAGTTTTTTGCGCTACTATTTGACCGACTTGCCGTGGGGCTAGAAGAAAAAGAAGACCAGATTTGGAAAGAGGAGGTCTGGGGCTACTATCCGGTAAGCTATTTATAGGCCCATCCATAAAAAAAAAACAGAAAACGGACTAAACCAACCTTCGGTCCGGCATTGCCCCAAAGCAAGGCCCCGTGCATAACCGAAGGTTGGTTTCACAAGGATAACACTATTCTTTAGAATTGTGTTTCCTTTGGGAAACTAACCTGAGCTGTTCGATCGGGAGGGGTTTTCTTAAGGTTGCCTGAGATCGGTACATCTTGATACCAGGCCAGGGAAACGGTTTGTTTGCGACGAAACTTTCAGGATCCCGAGTCGAGACCGTCATCTGATCTGATGCCAAGTTTCAAGTCTGTCAAAACTCGATTGCACCTGCAACAGCAACATGAAGTTTAACATTGCAAGTCAACGGGGAAATACGAAAAAGGCCATGTAAGGCCATGTACTCCCAGGGAAACGAATTGTTGGAGACGAAACCTTGATTAGGGTGTGCAGCACTGCCTGTAGAAACTGCCTGCAAAGTTTCAACTCTGTCAAAACCCGATTGCACCTGCAATTGCAAAAATAGGCTGCCGGCCGAAGGCCAAATATCGATTAAGGTCCATAGGGAACATGGGATCGCCTGCCGTAACTCCCACAAGCCACTGTGGTCTAGTGGATAGAACGCCTGCCTCGCAATCGATTGGCCACCGGTTCGAATCCGGTAAGCTCCTCTTTCCTCTTTTTTTTTAGAGTTGTCCCAAAATGGATTTTGATGCCTTATACGGGTATATAGTCGACTCGTGGCTGCTCTTCGAGCTGACAAAATGGCCTCAGAATTGCGCTCCGGTGATTGGTTTAGCCTGTGTGACGTCATACTTTTTTTGCGCTACTATTTGACCGACTTGCCGTGGGGCTAGAAGAAAAAGAAGACCAGATTTGGAAAGAGGAGGTCTGGGGCTACTATCTGGTAAGCTATTTATAGGCCCATCCATATACAAAAAACAGAAAACGGACTAAACCAACCTTCGGTCCGGCATTGCCCCAAAGCAAGGCCCCGTGCATAACCGAAGGTTGGTTTCACAAGGATAACACTATTCTTTAGAATTGTGTTTCCTTTGGGAAACCAACCTGAGCTGTTCGATCGGGAGGGGTTTTCTTAAGGTTGCCTGAGATCGGTACATCTTGATACCAGGCCAGGGAAACGGTTTGTTTGCGACGAAACTTTCAGGATCCCGAGTCGAGACCGTCATCTGATCTGATGCCAAGTTTCAAGTCTGTCAAAACTCGATTGCACCTGCAACAGCAACATGAAGTTTAACATTGCAAGTCAACGGGGAAATACGAAAAAGGCCATGTAAGGCCATGTACTCCCAGGGAAACGGTTTGTTCGAGACGAAACCTTGATTAGGGTGTGCAGCACTGCCTGTAGAAACTGCCTGCAAAGTTTCAACTCTGTCAAAACTCGATTGCACCTGCAATTGCAAAAATAGGCTGCCGGACGAAGGCCAAATATCGATTAAGGTCCATAGGGAACATGGGATCGCCTGCCGTAACTCCCACAAGCCACTGTGGTCTAGTGGATAGAACGCCTGCCTCGCAATTGATTGGCCACCGGTTCGAATCCGGTAAGCTCCTCTTTTTTTCCCTTAATGACATTTTTTTAGAGTTGTCCCAAAATGGATTTTGATGCCTTATACGGGTATATAGTCGACTCGTGGCTGCTCTTTGAGCCGACAAAATGGCCTCAGAATTGCGCTCCGGTGATTGGTTTAGCCTGTGTGACGTCATACTTTTTTTTGCGCTACTATTTGACCGACTTGCCGTGGGGCTAGAAGAAAAAGAAGACCAGATTTGGAAAGAGGAGGTCTGGGGCTACTATCCGGTAAGCTATTTATAGGCCCATCCATAAAAAAAAAACAGAAAACGGACTAAACCAACCTTCGGTCCGGCATTGCCCCAAAGCAAGGCCCCGTGCATAACCGAAGGTTGGTTTCACAAGGATAACACTATTCTTTAGAATTGTGTTTCCTTTGGGAAACCAACCTGAGCTGTTCGATCGGGAGGGGTTTTCTTAAGGTTGCCTGAGATCGGTACATCTTGATACCAGGCCAGGGAAACGGTTTGTTTGCGACGAAACTTTCAGGATCCCGAGTCGAGACCGTCATCTGATCTGATGCCAAGTTTCAAGTCTGTCAAAACTCGATTGCACCTGCAACAGCAACATGAAGTTTAACATTGCAAGTCAACGGGGAAATGCGAAAAAGGCCATGTAAGGCCATGTACTCCCAGGGAAACGAATTGTTGGAGACGAAACCTTGATTAGGGTGTGCAGCACTGCCTGTAGAAACTGCCTGCAAAGTTTCAACTCTGTCAAAACCCGATTGCACCTGCAATTGCAAAAATAGGCTGCCGGCCGAAGGCCAAATATCGATTAGGGTCCATAGGGAACATGGGATCGCCTGCCGTGACTCCCACAAGCCACTGTGGTCTAGTGGATAGAACGCCTGCCTCGCAATTGATTGGCCACCGGTTCGAATCCGGTAAGCTCCTCTTTCCTCTTTTTTTTTAGAGTTGTCCCAAAATGGATTTTGATGCCTTATACGGGTATATAGTCGACTCGTGGCTGCTCTTTGAGCCGACAAAATGGCCTCAGAATTGCGCTCCGGTGATTGGTTTAGCCTGTGTGACGTCATACTTTTTTGCGCTACTATTTGACCGACTTGCCGTGGGGCTAGAAGAAAAAGAAGACCAGATTTGGAAAGAGGAGGTCTGGGGCTACTATCCGGTAAGCTATTTATAGGCCCATCCATAAAAAAAAACAGAAAACGGACTAAACCAACCTTCGGTCCGGCATTGCCCCAAAGCAAGGCCCCGTGCATAACCGAAGGTTGGTTTCACAAGGATAACACTATTCTTTAGAATTGTGTTTCCTTTGGGAAACAAACCTGAGCTGTTCGATCGGGAGGGGTTTTCTTAAGGTGGCCGAGATTTGGTAAAAGTTGACGCCAGGTCAGGGAAACCATTTGTTTGCGACGAAACTTTCAGGATCCCGAGTCGAGACCGTCATCTGATCTGATGCCAAGTTTCAAGTCTGTCAAAACTCGATTGCACCTGCAACAGCAACATGAAGTTTAACATTGCAAGTCAACGGGGAAATACGAAAAAGGCCATGTAAGGCCATGTACTCCCAGGGAAACGAATTGTTCGAGACGAAACCTTGATTAGGGTGTGCAGCACTGCCTGTAGAAACTGCCTGCAAAGTTTCAACTCTGTCAAAACTCGATTGCACCTGCAATTGCAAAAATAGGCTGCCGGCCGAAGGCCAAATATCGATTAGGGAAAGATCCATGTCCATAGGCAACATGGGATCGCCTGCCGCAACTCCCAGAAGCCACTGTGGTCTAGTGGATAGAACGCCTGCCTCGCAATTGATTGGCCACCGGTTCGAATCCGGTAAGCTCCTCTTTTCTCTTTTTTTTAGAGTTGTCCCAAAATGGATTTTGATGCCTTATACGGGTATATAGTCAACTCGTGGCTGCTCTTTGAGCTGACAAAATGGCCTCAGAATTGCGCTCCGGTGATTGGTTTAGCCTGTGTGACGTCATACTTTTTTGCGCTACTATTTGACCGACTTGCCGTGGGGCTAGAAGAAAAAGAAGACCAGATTTGGAAAGAGGAGGTCTGGGGCTACTATCCGGTAAGCTATTTATAGGCCCATCAATAAAAAAAAACAGAAAACGGACTAAACCAACCTTCGGTCCGGCATTGCCCCAAAGCAAGGCCCCGTGCATAACCGAAGGTTGGTTTCACAAGGATAACACTATTCTTTAGAATTGTGTTTCCTTTGGGAAACAAACCTGAGCTGTTCGATCGGGAGGGGTTTTCTTAAGGTTGCCTGAGATCGGTACATCTTGATACCAGGCCAGGGAAACCATTTGTTTGCGACGAAACTTTCAGGATCCCGAGTCGAGACCGTCATCTGATCTGATGCCAAGTTTCAAGTCTGTCAAAACTCGATTGCACCTGCAACAGCAACATGAAGTTTAACATTGCAAGTCAACGGGGAAATACGAAAAAGGCCATGTAAGGCCATGTACTCCCAGGGAAACGAATTGTTCGAGACGAAACCTTGATTAGGGTGTGCAGCACTGCCTGTAGAAACTGCCTGCAAAGTTTCAACTCTGTCAAAACTCGATTGCACCTGCAATTGCAAAAATAGGCTGCCGGCCGAAGGCCAAATATCGATTAGGGAAAGATCCATGTCCATAGGGAACATGAGATCGCCTGCCTTAACTCCCACAAGCTACTGTGGTCTAGTGGATAGAACGCCTGCCTCGCAATTGATTGGCCACCGGTTCGAATCCGGTAAGCTCCTCTTTTTTTCCCTTAATGACATTTTTTTAGAGTTGTCCCAAAATGGATTTTGATGCCTTATACGGGTATATAGTCGACTCGTGGCTGCTCTTTGAGCCGACAAAATGGCCTCAGAATTGCGCTCCGGTGATTGGTTTAGCCTGTGTGACGTCATACTTTTTTGCGCTACTATTTGACCGACTTGCCGTGGGGCTAGAAGAAAAAGAAGACCAGATTTGGAAAGAGGAGGTCTGGGGCTACTATCCGGTAAGCTATTTATAGGCCCATCCATAAAAAAAAAACAGAAAACGGACTAAACCAACCTTCGGTCCGGCATTGCCCCAAAGCAAGGCCCCGTGCATAACCGAAGGTTGGTTTCACAAGGATAACACTATTCTTTAGAATTGTGTTTCCTTTGGGAAACCAACCTGAGCTGTTCGATCGGGAGGGGTTTTCTTAAGGTGGCCGAGATTTGGTACATCTTGGATCCAGGTCAGGGAAACGGTTTGTTTGCGACGAAACTTTCAGGATCCCGAGTCGAGACCGTCATCTGATCTGATGCCAAGTTTCAAGTCTGTCAAAACTCGATTGCACCTGCAACAGCAACATGAAGTTTAACATTGCAAGTCAACGGGGAAATACGAAAAAGGCCATGTAAGGCCATGTACTCCCAGGGAAACGAATTGTTGGAGACGAAACCTTGATTAGGGTGTGCAGCACTGCCTGTAGAAACTGCCTGCAAAGTTTCAACTCTGTCAAAACCCGATTGCACCTGCAATTGCAAAAATAGGCTGCCGGCCGAAGGCCAAATATCGATTAGGGTCCATAGGTAACATGGGATCGCCTGCCGTAACTCCCACAAGCCACTGTGGTCTAGTGGATAGAACGCCTGCCTCGCAATTGATTGGCCACCGGTTCGAATCCGGTAGGCTCCTTCTTTTTTCCCTTAATGACATTTTTTTAGAGTTGTCCCAAAATGGATTTTGATGCCTTATACGGGTATATAGTCGACTCGTGGCCGCTCTTTGAGCTGACAAAATGGCCTCAGAATTGCGCTCCGGTGATTGGTTTAGCCTGTGTGACGTCATACTTTTTTGCGCTACTATTTGACCGACTTGCCGTGGGGCTAGAAGAAAAAGAAGACCAGATTTGGAAAGAGGAGGTCTGGGGCTACTATCCGGTAAGCTATTTATAGGCCCATCCATAAAAAAAAACAGAAAACGGACTAAACCAACCTTCGGTCCGGCATTGCCCCAAAGCAAGGCCCCGTGCATAACCGAAGGTTGGTTTCACAAGGATAACACTATTCTTTAGAATTGTGTTTCCTTTGGGAAACAAACCTGAGCTGTTCGATCGGGAGGGGTTTTCTTAAGGTTGCCTGAGATCGGTACATCTTGATACCAGGCCAGGGAAACCATTTGTTTGCGACGAAACTTTCAGGATCCCGAGTCGAGACCGTCATCTGATCTGATGCCAAGTTTCAAGTCTGTCAAAACTCGATTGCACCTGCAACAGCAACATGAAGTTTAACATTGCAAGTCAACGGGGAAATACGAAAAAGGCCATGTAAGGCCATGTACTCCCAGGGAAACGAATTGTTCGAGACGAAACCTTGATTAGGGTGTGCAGCACTGCCTGTAGAAACTGCCTGCAAAGTTTCAACTCTGTCAAAACTCGATTGCACCTGCAATTGCAAAAATAGGCTGCCGGCCGAAGGCCAAATATCGATTAGGGAAAGATCCATGTCCAAAGGGAACATGAGATCGCCTGCCTTAACTCCCACAAGCCACTGTGGTCTAGTGGATAGAACGCCTGCCTCGCAATTGATTGGCCACCGGTTCGAATCCGGTAAGCTCCTCTTTTTTTCCCTTAATGACATTTTTTTAGAGTTGTCCCAAAATGGATTTTGATGCCTTATACGGGTATATAGTCGACTCGTGGCTGCTCTTTGAGCCGACAAAATGGCCTCAGAATTGCGCTCCGGTGATTGGTTTAGCCTGTGTGACGTCATACTTTTTTGCGCTACTATTTGACCGACTTGCCGTGGGGCTAGAAGAAAAAGAAGACCAGATTTGGAAAGAGGAGGTCTGGGGCTACTATCCGGTAAGCTATTTATAGGCCCATCCATAAAAAAAAACAGAAAACGGACTAAACCAACCTTCGGTCCGGCATTGCCCCAAAGCAAGGCCCCGTGCATAACCGAAGGTTGGTTTCACAAGGATAACACTATTCTTTAGAATTGTGTTTCCTTTGGGAAACAAACCTGAGCTGTTCGATCGGGAGGGGTTTTCTTAAGGTGGCCGAGATTTGGTAAAAGTTGACGCCAGGTCAGGGAAACCATTTGTTTGCGACGAAACTTTCAGGATCCCGAGTCGAGATAACCGAAGGTTGGTTTCACAAGGATAACACTATTCTTTAGAATTGTGTTTCCTTTGGGAAACCAACCTGAGCTGTTCGATCGGGAGGGGTTTTCTTAAGAGTGTTGGAGATCAGTACATCTTGAATCCAGGTCAGGGAAACGGTTTGTTTGCGACGAAACTTTCAGGATCCCGAGTCGAGACCGTCATCTGATCTGATGCCAAGTTTCAAGTCTGTCAAAACTCGATTGCACCTGCAACAGCAACATGAAGTTTAACATTGCAAGTCAACGGGGAAATACGAAAAAGGCCATGTAAGGCCATGTACTCCCAGGGAAACGAATTGTTGGAGACGAAACCTTGATTAGGGTGTGCAGCACTGCCTGTAGAAACTGCCTGCAAAGTTTCAACTCTGTCAAAACCCGATTGCACCTGCAATTGCAAAAATAGGCTGCCGGCCGAAGGCCAAATATCGATTAAGGTCCATAGGGAACATGGGATCGCCTGCCGTAACTCCCACAAGCCACTGTGGTCTAGTGGATAGAACGCCTGCCTCGCAATCGATTGGCCACCGGTTCGAATCCGGTAAGCTCCTCTTTCCTCTTTTTTTTTAGAGTTGTCCCAAAATGGATTTTGATGCCTTATACGGGTATATAGTCGACTCGTGGCTGCTCTTTGAGCCGACAAAATGGCCTCAGAATTGCGCTCCGGTGATTGGTTTAGCCTGTGTGACGTCATACTTTTTTGCGCTACTATTTGACCGACTTGCCGTGGGGCTAGAAGAAAAAGAAGACCAGATTTGGAAAGAGGAGGTCTGGGGCTACTATCCGGTAAGCTATTTATAGGCCCATCCATATTTAAAAAAACAGAAAACGGACTAAACCAACCTTCGGTCCGGCATTGCCCCAAAGCAAGGCCCCGTGCATAACCGAAGGTTGGTTTCACAAGGATAACACTATTCTTTAGAATTGTGTTTCCTTTGGGAAACAAACCTGAGCTGTTCGATCGGGGGTGGTTTAACAAAAGGTGTTGGAGATCAGTACATCTTGAATCCAGGTCAGGGAAACCATTTGTTTGCGACGAAACTTTCAGAGTCCCGAGTCGAGACCGTTGCCCATCGTCCTGGCCAAGTTTCAAGTCTGTCAAAACTCGATTGCACCTGCAACAGCAACATGAAGTTTAACATTGCAAGTCAACGGGGAAATACGAAAAAGGCCATGTAAGGCCATGTACTCCCAGGGAAACGAATTGTTGGAGACGAAACCTTGATTAGGGTGTGCAGCACTGCCTGTAGAAACTGCCTGCAAAGTTTCAACTCTGTCAAAACTCGATTGCACCTGCAATTGCAAAAATAGGCTGCCGGCCGAAGGCCAAATATCGATTAGGGAAAGATCCATGTCCATAGGAAACATGAGATCGCCTGCCGCAACTCCCACAAGCCACTGTGGTCTAGTGGATAGAACGCCTGCCTCGCAATTGATTGGCCACCGGTTCGAATCCGGTAAGCTCCTCTTTCCTCTTTTTTTTAGAGTTGTCCCAAAATGGATTTTGATGCCTTATACGCATATATAGTCGACTCGTGGCTGCTCTTTGAGCTGACAAAATGGCCTCAGAATTGCGCTCCGGTGATTGGTTTAGCCTGTGTGACGTCATACTTTTTTGCGCTACTATTTGACCGACTTGCCGTGGGGCTAGAAGAAAAAGAAGACCAGATTTGGAAAGAGGAGGTCTGGGGCTATCTGGTAAGCTATTTATAGGCCAATCCATATAGGCCCATCCATAACAGAAAACGGACTAAACCAACCTTCGGTCCGGCATTGCCCCAAAGCAAGGCCCCGTGCATATTTGAAAGACAGACGACAACGAGTAAAATTACGAGACACCTATTCGACGACGCAAACAATTAATGTCGGCTGTCCGCAGGGATCTGTTTTAGGACCATTACTTGCACTCATTTATTTAAATGGACTCTCGAATCGAACTCAGCATGAAATTCTTTTCTTTGCAGACGACACATCTATTTACGCTTCATACGCAAAGACAGACCTACTGACGACGCAACTTTCTCTCCAAAAGGACTTAGACGAAATATCTAAATATGGTCGAGAATGGGCTATCACGTTCAATACAACAAAAACAATTCAACAAACATTCACACACAAGCTCCAATACCAATCACCAGCCCTCACCTTTGGAGGTGATCCCATACCAGTTCACGACAATCATACACATCTTGGTATAACCTTCTCTAAAGACCTTCGTTTTCACCAACACATCAAAACCATATGCCGCAAAATAAACATTGTACTGTACTTATCCCCTGTATAAGATAGCAAAATACATACCAAGGCCCATTCTCGACAAAATCTACAAAACATACATCCGACCTCACTTTGACTACTGCGACGCCATCTATGACGGTCACGTCACAGTACAAGACTTGACGAAATTAGAGACACTACAGAACAGAGCTGCCAGACTTGTTACAGGAGGACTTTTCAGGACATCTACTGACAAACTACTCACATAACTAGGGTGGGATAAGCTGACAACAAGACGACGAATACACAGACTGACGCTTTACCACAAATTTAACACTGCAGAACATCTCCCACACTACATCACAGCCATCATCCCAAGCACCCGTGCACAAGACACACACAGACACCTCAGAAACGCAACTAGACACACTACAACCACCAGCAACACATCCTCATATAAGAGTTCATTTTTTCCTACAACAATCGGACAATGGAACGAGTTAGCACAGGACACACAGCAACTCACGCACACAACCTTCAAAAAAACAGATTTGCCAGCAGCTGGGGGCACCTAGTCCGCCTAGCTACTACATTGCAGGTTCAAAAAAGGGAAACATCCTTCACGCCCGGCTCAGAATGTCCCATCTAAATTCCCATTCATTCACAATTCATAAAGCAGACTCACCAGAATGCCGATGCGGACACCATAACGAAAACGTCAGCCACTTCATTCTTACCTGTCCATACTATGAAAATCAACGAAACAGCATGTTCGATAGATTATCCCACACATTATGTATAAACTTCAGACGCATACCTCCAAAACATCAGTTAAACATTTTACTCCACGGCACAGATCTCAGCGGTGGCGACGGTTCGGCAGCGGCACTCCACTTTCAAAACTTTTTGTTGAGTTCAAAAAGATTTGCCCATCTTTAATACAACTTTCTTTGCATGTACTAACATTTTATATTATATTTACTTCCATTACCATGTTGCCGATAAAGGTGTTCATTCCTCACATCTCCGGAGAGGTGCTTGGGGGCTTGGGCAACTTCCAATTCCAGTCCTGTGAGCTGTGCCGTGGCGGCGGTCGCAGTTTAAGTACAACTTTTTTCTAATGATTTAGACTTGGCGCTTTAATTTAAGCATCGCTTTTGCGCCTGTCTGATTTATGTTTTGTATGTTACATGGACTTTATGTTTAATAAACTTGGTTATGATGATGATGATGATGATCACACAGAATCGCCGGATGACTCTACCTCCTATATATGGCCTTGTATTTACCGTGCTTCAGACAAGGCTTATATATGTCCTTGCCTTCGGATTGTGTCTTGCGCCACTAATGTTTATTTTGCCTATGTCGATTGCTACCAAATTACTTCCATATTTGTTCACCCAAAAATTATACTTTTATCACAAAGATAAAAAATAAGGTATCGTTTAGTCATTAACGATCACTTTTTGAGTGAACCTTTGGGGGGGGGGCAAACAGGCCACTTTGGGCTTGGGGGGGGGGGCGGCCGCCCTAAATGCCCCCCCCCCCCCCCCCTGGATCCGCCAGTGGCAATACTACTCTGGTCCTCGATAGTAAAGACAGATTGGAACTGATCATTAAGCACTTCAACACTGAGAAACAGTGTTTAGAACTTTGAATGATTGGTTTCGTTCGAGGTACTTGGTTAGTCTCCATTTCATTAGAATTATCTCGACATGGATACATTTTTTATGTTACAGTATGTCAACTATCTCACTGCATCTCAACATTGCTACATTGTATCCGTTGATATAATGTTGGATAATGATGAGACCCATCGAGACTCTCCACTGCATGCTGTTAAGCTTATAAATTGTTCAACGGACCTCATAGCGCGACATCAAAAGAAATCCGAACTGGGGTCCTCCACTCGGGAGAGCTTACACAGCCAATTACGCAACGAAGGCCCAGCTTCCCCCACGCCGACCGGCGGGAGACCCGCTGGCGCCCGTTCCGTAATTGTTTGGCGCTAGCCGGCGTATGCTCATTTTCATCGTTCGCCGCCGCCGGTATCCTTCGACATATAGTGCAAAATTATTTGTTACATAACATTTTGAGAACATAGATAAAAATATTTGGATATATTATTTTTAACACTCTTAACGATGTTAACCAATTTTAATAAAATATCCTTATTCGCATTCTAACAAAGCAAATTGAAATATGACGTCTACTACGAGCGGCATTTCCCAGGGTCGCATTTCCGGTCGGTCCGTCCAGGGGCTGTCATCCCGGGATTCCCCATGTATCGGCTGCCGAGCGGCTCAGCATTAGCGATGACGTCACTGGTGCTCTGGTCCAGTCGTGGCCAGCCCTGTCGCCGCAGCTGCGCTTTCGAGCGTTTTGCGGTCTTTTGACGGGTGTTGACGAGCGGCAACTTGAAGTCGTCGCCGTTAGATAAGTAAGTTAGGTAGTTAGGTTGCAAGTCTACGCTTTTGCAATATTAAAAAAAAGGTTTTTAAAGCATATCTTGAACATTAAGCCAAAACAATGCCATTTCTCGCCCCTCAGCCAGACCGGGGAAGCGTGTGGCCGTCTCGCCCCTCAGCTGGACCGGTGCAGCGTATGCCCGTCTCGCCCTCAGCCAGACCGGGCAGCGTATGGCCGTCTCTCTCCCTTCCCCTCAGCCGGACCGGGGCAGCGTATGGCTATCTCACCCGTAAGCCAGACCGGGGCAGGGTATGGCTGTCTCCCCCTCCCCCCCCCCCCTCCCCTCAGCCGGACCGGGGCAGCGTATGGCCGTCACACCCCTCAGTCAGACCGGTGCAGCGTATGGCCGTCTCGCCAGTCGCCCCTCACACAGACCGGGCAGCGCATGGCCGTCTCACCCTCAGCATGAATTAAGGGAGGGATAATTATCCGCGGACATTTTAATTTTAAATAGGATCGTACCTTAGGCGCAACTATCCGTATTCAGTTCGAAATATTTGCACCGCACCGAGCCGCGTGCGAGGACAGCCGAGTCCGACCAGAGCACCAGTGACGTCACGCTAATGTGCGATTGGGGCGCTAAAATCCCCGGATGACTCTACCTCTCTTATACGGCCTTAGGTCCGTCCGCCCCATGTTTGGCCCCATGTGGTGTTTTCTCATTTGTGGCACATAGTGGCCGTTGACTGGACTTTATGGTAAGTATTGAGTGATACATGTGGAGTTATTCCTTTTCTTTGAAATTGTGTCGCTCACATTTATGTAAGGAATGCAGCATGTATTATTTGGCATTATGGTGCATTTATCGACGAAGCTAGTACTTACGTGCGCCGGATATACCGCACGCTCACATAAAAAAAATGCTTGCTCTTAACTTATGGCAGACAATGCAGTTACCTACATTAAAATCATCTTCGTTGATTGAGAGGGGCTATTTTGTATATTGGAGGTGGCAAAAATTCATGTTTTTTCACAATTCAGAACTCATTGGATTTTGTTTCCTCATGCACCAGTCTGCAGAACGTGGCAGGTTTCGACAAGATCTTGTCAGGGCAGGGTAGGCAAAAGGGTAACGGTGGGGCTGGCGTCGCCGTCGCGGCCGGGCAATCAAATAAAGGTTCAAAGTTACTATCACCGTTGTTGGTCTGGAGTCATGGGGAAGCTTTATGACGTCACCAGATTCTGGCTGCGAGCGAATCTTAGGCGGACCCGATCGGACTTAATGGCTACGAGCAGTAGGTTTCGTCCCGATCGGACTTAATGGCTACGAGCTGTAGGCCGACCCGATCGGACTTAATGACTACGAGCTGTAGGCCGACCCTATCAGACTTAATGGCTACGAGCTGTAGGCCGACCCGATCGGACCTAATGGCGGGGTTAGGTTAGGTTAAGTTAGGTTAGTTTAGTTTCATTAATTCTTAAAACGAGTTACTAACCTAATCTAACCTAACCTAACCCTGCCATTAGGTCCGATCGGGTCGGCCTACAGCTCGTAGCCATTAAGTCCGATCGGGTCGGCCTACAGCTCGTAGCCATTAAGTCCGATCGGGTCGGCCTACAGCTCGTAGCCATTAAGTCCGATCGGGACGAAACCTACTGCTCGTAGCCATTAAGTCCGATCGGGTCCGCCTAAGATTCGCTCGTAGCCAGAATCTGGTGACGTCATACAGCTTCCCCATGACTCCAGACCACAACGGTGATAGTAACCTTGAACCCTGATTTGATTGCCCGGCCGCGACGGCGACGCCAGCCCCACCGTTACCGGCAAAAGTGGGTCTAAATCAGGGTAGAGGGCCAGACTGGAAAAAAATACATGTTATCGTCGACATGTTCAGTGTAACTCCGATTGCGCAGAAATTGTTGTGCAGCATCCAGCGTAAATCACTGAATCTGGCAAAATGTTGGTGCAGCATCCAGCGTAAATCACTGATTGCGCCAAAATTTTGGATCAACGGCCAGCGAAAATCACCAATGGCAAAATTTTGGCACAACTTTCAGCGCAATGACCAATTGTAGGCCTACAAAACAAGGTATTGTAGGCCTAGGACCGATTTTAGGCCTACACAGTTTCGGAGCAGCGTCTAGCGCTGCCTAGCTACTGTTGTCTAGTTGTCTAGCTAGTAGCTACCTTGGTCTAAAAATGGAGGTCTTCTCCCACATATGCACGTGCCGAATGCCCCCGATTCTGGCCAATGTCAACCGTCTGAAACCCGCAGGTTTTCCTGCTCGCGAAAATCAAATCCATTGTTTGAGCAGTTTCCGGGACCTGAAAGCTGAAGTCGCTCGTGCCAACAGACGTTTTATTTGAGCGCAGTTAGTCGCTAATACCTTTGCATAGTGGCGGATCCAGAACAGCAGTCTGGCGGTTCTGGGGGGGGGGGGGGTCCTTCTTCCCAAAAGGTTTCACACACAAATCAGAAAACATCGGATTTCGCTTGCTTGTGCACTGCTAGGTGGTCTAAAACATAATTTTCTTAGTTAAAGTTGCCTAGATATCCTTGTACAATAGGAATCGTATCAATTCTCCCCGATTTCAGGCGGTTTGGGGCGTTCCCCTAATACCCCAGCTGGATCCGCCATTAATTTTGCTTGCAGCAAATTGCAAACCATTTAAGCTATTGTATTGAGAGATGGTCCAATTGTGAGGGCACAAATTTGCACACCTTTCACACTTGTCACGTGTTCACAGCGTTTATCGGTAAGAAAGTCATGAAGTGCTTAACAGTGAAAGTCAGATACACTTCAGATCCACGTACCGTTTTTGGTGCCCGTGGTTCGCGCCAGCTCGCCGGTCACAGGCGGCATCGTCTTGAAAATGCAGTACCTACTGATTTTTGCTCACACCGATATGATTTTCTACAGGCTTAAAAAACAATCTTCAGGGCTTCAGAGCTTCAGATTGACGGAGTCGGTAACTAAATTCCTGCATATGTCTCTGATGCCCCAGCCACTCGTGACCGAAAAGGACTTATCAGCGCCCTCGAAAGAGCTGCGCTGGTGAAGGTTGGCTGATGAATGAAGCCCCTGTGTGAATGAATCTGCCTGCCCCGGCAGATACATTTCCTTCGCGCCTGCTCGCTCATCGCCAGCCTCGGCGTGTAACTGATATAAATTGTTTTTTGCTTCCCAGGCACTGCTGCCCCTGGCGGGCCCATGGCCCGATGTCTAGGCAGGACGGCTCCGGACTGTACGGTCGCCAATGATGCCGAGTCCCGCGGGAGGTCAGCCGATCGTCGAGCTTCGACTTCAACAGCCGCGTCACTGATTTGTGAAAGCGCTCCATCTGCTGACACCAGTTCCCCTCTTCGGGTTCCTTGGGCGGAGGTCGAAGCTCCGCGATGGCTAACATGCTGCGATAAGGGGAGGGGGGAATTTGGGCGGCTACTTTAGAGAAACGCCAAATGAGAGCTAAACTGCGTATAATGACAAATACCCCACCTTCGGCATACCAACCATGTGCTTTCATTCTGCTTATATCTATTGCATGGATGCGGCTATGGTCCAT
>JAXIVJ010008485.1:0-55397 GCA_036785665.1 Chirona hameri
GCTATGAGAATGGTACATCAGTAACTTTTGTTCGCGATCTGAAGGGCGGGATTCAGCTTGTTTACCCCCATGCTCTATCCTAGGCCTCCCCTGCAGCCCTCTCTGCTATGAGAATGGTACATCAGTAACCTTTGTTCTCGATCTGGAGGCGGGTTCAGCTTGTTTACCCCCATCTCTATCCTAACCTCCCCTCCCGCTCTCTGCTATGAGAATGGTACACCTCAGTAACCTTTGTTCGCGATCTGGAGGCGGATTCAGCTTGTTTACCCCAATCTCTATCCTAGCCTCCCCTCCCCTCTCTGCTATGAGAATGGACATCAGTAACCTTTGTTCGCGATCTGGAGGGCGGATTCAGCTTGTTTACCCCTAATCTCTATCCTAGGCCTCCCCTCCCCCTCTCTGCTATGAGAATGGTACATCAGTAACCTTTGTTCGCGATCTGGAGGGCGGATTCAGCTTGTTTACCCTAATCTCTATCCTAGCCTCCCCTCCCCTACTCTGCTATGAGAATGGTACATCAGTAACCTTTGTTCGCGATCTGGAGGGCGGATTCAGCTTGTTTACCCCCTAATCTCTATCCTAGCCTCCCCTCCCCTCTCTGCTATGAGAATGGTACATCAGTAACCTTTGTTCGCGATCTGGAGGGCGGATTCAGCTTGTTTACCCCCTAATCTCTATCCTAGCCTCCCCTCCCCTCTCTGCTATGAGAATGGTACGTCAGTAACCTTTGTTCGCGATCTGGAGGGCGGATTCAGCTTGTTTACCCCCATCTCTATCCTAGCCTCCCCTCCCCTCTCTGCTATGAGAATGGTAAATCCAGTAACCTTTGTTCGCGATCTGGAGGGCGGATTCAGCTTGTTTACCCCACCATCTCTATCCTAGCCTCCCCTCCCCTCTCTGCTATGAGAATGGGTACATCAGTAACCTTTGTTCGCGATCTGGAGGCGGATTCAGCTTGTTTACCCCTAATCTCTATCCTAGCCTCCCCTCCCCTCTCTGCTATGAGAATGGTACATCAGTAACCTTTGTTCGCGATCTGGAGGGCGGATTCAGCTTGTTTACCCTAATCTCTATCCTAGCCTCCCCTCCCCTCTCTGCTATGAGAATGGTACATCAGTAACCTTTGTTCGCGATCTGGAGGGCGGATTCAGCTTGTTTACCCTAATCTCTATCCTAGCCTCCCCTCCCCTTTCCTGCTATGAGAATGGTACATCAGTAACCTTTGTTCGCGATCTGGAGGGCGGATTCAGCTTGTTTACCCCTAATCTCTATCCTAGCCTCCCCTCCCCTCTCTGCTATGAGAATGGTACATCAGTAACCTTGTTCGCGATCTGGAGGGCGGATTCAGCTTGTTTACCCCCATCTCTATCCTAGCCTCCCCTCCTCCCTCTCTGCTATGAGAATGGTACATCAGTAACCTTTGTTCGCGATCTGGAGGGCGGATTCAGCTTGTTTACCCTAATCTCTATCCTAGCCTCCCCTCCCCTCTCTGCTATGAGAATGGTACATCAGTAACCTTTGTTCGCGATCTGGAGGGCGGATTCAGCTTGTTTACCCTAATCTCTATCCTAGCCTCCCCTCCCCTCTCTGCTATGAGAATGGTACATCAGTAACCTTTGTTCGCGATCTGGAGGGCGGATTCAGCTTGTTTACCCAATCTCTATCCTAGCCTCCCCTCCCCTCTTCTGCTATGAGAATGGTACATCAGTAACCTTTGTTCGCGATCTGGAGGGCGGATTCAGCTTGTTTACCCTAATCTCTATCCTAGCCTCCCCTACCCCTCTCTGCTATGAGAATGGTACATCAGTAACCTTTGTTCGCGATCTGGAGGGCGGATTCAGCTTGTTTACCCCAATCTCTATCCTAGCCTCCCCTCCCCTCTCTGCTATGAGAATGGTACATCAGTAACCTTTGTTCGCGATCTGAAGGGCGGATTCAGCTTGTTTACCCTAATCTCTATCCTAGCCTCCCCTCCCCTCTCTGCTATGAGAATGGTACATCAGTAACCTTTGTTCGCGATCTGGAAGGGCGGATTCAGCTTGTTTACCCCAATCTCTATCCTAGCCTCCCCTCCCCTCTCTGCTATGAGAATGGTACATCAGTAACCTTTGTTCGCGATCTGGAGGGCGGATTCAGCTTGTTTACCCTAATCTCTATCCTAGCCTCCCCTCCCCCTCTCTGCTATGAGAATGGTACAGTCAGTAACCTTTGTTCGCGATCTGGAGGGCGGATTCAGCTTGTTTACCCTAATCTATCCTAGCCTCCCCTCCCCTCTCTGCTATGAGAATGGTACATCAGTAACCTTTGTTCGCGATCTGGAGGGCGGATTCAGCTTGTCTACCCCAATCTCTATCCTAGCCTCCCCTCCCCTCTCTGCTATGAGAATGGTACATCAGTAACCTTTGTTCGCGATCTGGAGGGCGGATTCAGCTTGTCTACCCCAATCTCTATCCTAGCCTCCCCTCCCCTCTCTGCTATGAGAATGGTACATCAGTAACCTTTGTTCGCGATCTGGAGGGCGGATTCAGCTTGTTTACCCCAATCTCTATCCTAGCCTCCCCTCCCCTCTCTGCTATGAGAATGGTACATCAGTAACCTTTGTTCGCGATCTGAAGGGCGGATTCAGCTTGTTTACCCCAATCTCTATCCTAGCCTCCCCTCCCCTCTCTGCTATGAGAATGGTACATCAGTAACCTTTGTTCGCGATATGTAGGGCGGATTCAGCTTGTTTACCCTAATCTCTATCCTAGCCTCCCCTCCCCTCTCTGCTATGAGAATGGTACATCAGTAACCTTTGATCGCGATCTGGAGGGCGGATTCAGCTTGTTTACCCTAATCTCTATCCTAGCCTCCCCTCCCCTCTCTGCTATGAAAATGGTACATCAGTAACCTTTGTTCGCGATCTGGAGGGCGGATTCAGCTTGTTTACCCTAATCTCTATCCTAGCCTCCCCTTCCCTCTCTGCTATGAGAATGGTACATCAGTAACCTTTGTTCGCGATCTGGAGGGCGGATTCAGCTTGTTTACCCCCATCTCTATCCTAACCTCCCCTCCCCTCTCTGCTATGAGAATGGTACATCAGTAACCTTTGTTCGCGATCTGGAGGGCGGATTCAGCTTGTTTACTCCAATCTCTATCCTAGCCTCCCCTCCCCTCTCTGCTATGAGAATGGTACATCAGTAACCTTTGTTCGCGATCTGGAGGGCGGATTCAGCTTGTTTACCCTAATCTCTATCCTAGCCTCCCCTCCCCTCTCTGCTATGAGAATGGTACATCAGTAACCTTTGTTCTCGATCTGGAGGGCGGATTCAGCTTGTTTACCCCAATCTCTATCCTAGCCTCCCCTCCCCTCTCTGCTATGAGAATGGTACATCAGTAACCTTTGTTCTCGATCTGGAGGGCGGATTCAGCTTGTTTACCCCAATCTCTATCCTAGCCTCCCCTCCCCTCTCTGCTATGAGAATGGTACATCAGTAACCTTTGTTCGCGATCTGGAGGGCGGATTCAGCTTGTTTACCCTAATCTCTATCCTAGCCTCCCCTCCCCTCTCTGCTATGAGAATGGTACATCAGTAACCTTTGTTCGCGATCTGGAGGGCGGATTCAGCTTGTTTACCCCAATCTCTATCCTAGCCTCCCCTCCCCTCTCTGCTATGAGAATGGTACATCAGTAACCTTTGTTCGCGATCTGGAGGGCGGATTCAGCTTGTTTACCCTAATCTCTATCCTAGCCTCCCCTCCCCTCTCTGCTATGAGAATGGTACATCAGTAACCTTTGTTCGCGATCTGGAGGGAGAATTCAGCTTGTTTACCCTAATCTCTATCCTAGCCTCCCCTCCCCTCTCTGCTATGAGAATGGTAGATCAGTAACCTTTGTTCTCGATCTGGAGGGCGGATTCAGCTTGTTTACCCCAATCTCTATCCTAGCCTCCCCTCCCCTCTCTGCTATGAGAATGGTACATCAGTAACCTTTGTTCGCGATCTGGAGGGCGGATTCAGCTTGTTTACCCTAATCTCTATCCTAGCCTCCCCTCCCCTCTCTGCTATGATAATGGTAGATCAGTAACCTTTGTTCGCGATCTGGAGGGCGGATTCAGCTTGTTTACCCCAATCTCTATCCTAGCCTCCCCTCCCCTCTCTGCTATGAGAATGGTACATCAGTAACCTTTGTTCGCGATCTGGAGGGCGGATTCAGCTTGTTTACCCTAATCTCTATCCTAGCCTCCCCTCCCCTCTCTGCTATGAGAATGGTACATCAGTAACCTTTGTTCTCGATCTGGAGGGCGGATTCAGCTTGTTTACCCCAATCTCTATCCTAGCCTCCCCTCCCCTCTCTGATATGAGAATGGTACATCAGTAACCTTTGTTCGCGATCTGGAGGGCGGATTAAGCTTGTTTACCCCAATCTCTATCCTAGCCTCCCCTCCCCTCTCTGCTATGAGAACGGTACATCAGTAACCTTTGTTCGCGATCTGGAGGGCGGATTCAGCTTGTTTACCCCAATCTCTATCCTAGCCTCCCCTCCCCTCTCTGCTATGAGAATGGTACATCAGTAACCTTTGTTCGCGATCTGGAGGGCGGATTCAGCTTGTCTACCCCAATCTCTATCCTAGCCTCCCCTCCCCTCTCTGCTATGAGAATGGTACATCAGTAACCTTTGTTCGCGATCTGGAGGGCGGATTCAGCTTGTCTACCCCAATCTCTATCCTAGCCTCCCCTCCCCTCTCTGCTATGAGAATGGTACATCAGTAACCTTTGTTCGCGATCTGGAGGGCGGATTCAGCTTGTTTACCCTAATCTCTATCCTAGCCTCCCCTCCCCTCTCTGCTATGAGAACGGTACATCAGTAACCTTTGTTCGCGATCTGGAGGGCGGATTCAGCTTGTCTACCCCAATCTCTATCCTAGCCTCCCCTCCCCTCTCTGCTATGAGAATGGTACATCAGTAACCTTTGTTCGCGATCTGGAGGGCGGATTCAGCTTGTTTACCCCAATCTCTATCCTAGCCTCCCCTCCCCTCTCTGCTATGAGAATGGTACATCAGTAACCTTTGTTCGCGATCTGGAGGGCGGATTCAGCTTGTTTACCCCTAATCTCTATCCTAGCCTCCCCTCCCCTCTCTGCTATGAGAATGGTACATCAGTAACCTTTGTTCTCGATCTGGATGGCGGATTCAGCTTGTTTACCCTAATCTCTATCCTAGCCTCCCCTCCCCTCTCAGCTATGAGAATGGTACATCAGTAACCTTTGTTCGCGATCTGGAGGGCGGATTCAGCTTGTTTACCCCCATCTCTATCCTAGCCTCCCCTCCCCTCTCTGCTATGAGAATGGTACATCAGTAACCTTTGTTCGCGATCTGGAGGGCGGATTCAGCTTGTCTACCCCAATCTCTATCCTAGCCTCCCCTCCCCTCTCTGCTATGAGAATGGTACATCAGTAACCTTTGTTCGCGATCTGGAGGGCGGATTCAGCTTGTTTACCCTAATCTCTATCCTAGCCTCCCCTCCCCTCTCTGCTATGAGAATGGTACATCAGTAACCTTTGTTCGCGATCTGGAGGGCGGATTCAGCTTGTTTACCCTAATCTCTATCCTAGCCTCCCCTCCCCTCTCTGCTATGAGAATGGTACATCAGTAACCTTTGTTCGCGATCTGGAGGGCGGATTCAGCTTGTCTACCCCAATCTCTATCCTAGCCTCCCCTCCCCTCTCTGCTATGAGAATGGTACATCAGTAACCTTTGTTCGCGATCTGGAGGGCGGATTCAGCTTGTTTACCCCAATCTCTATCCTAGCCTCCCCTCCCCTCTCTGCTATGAGAACGGTACATCAGTAACCTTTGTTCGCGATCTGGAGGGCGGATTCAGCTTGTTTACCCCAATCTCTATCCTAGCCTCCCTCCCCTCTCTGCTATGAGAATGGTACATCAGTAACCTTTGTTCGCGATCTGGAGGGCGGATTCAGCTTGTTTACCCCAATCTCTATCCTGGCCTCCCCTCCCCTCTCTGCTATGAGAATGGTACATCAGTAACCTTTGTTCTCGATCTGGAGGGCGGATTCAGCTTGTCTACCCCAATCTCTATCCTGGCCTCCCCTCCCCTCTCTGCTATGAGAATGGTACATCAGTAACCTTTGTTCTCGATCTGGAGTGCGGATTCAGCTTGTTTACCCCAATCTCTATCCTGGCCTCCCCTCCCCTCTCTGCTATGAGAACGGTACATCAGTAACCTTTGTTCTCGATCTGGAGGGCGGATTCAGCTTGTTTACCCCAATCTCTATCCTAGCCTCCCCTCCCCTCTCTGCTATGAGAATGGTACATCAGTAACCTTTGTTCGCGATCTGGAGGGCGGATTCAGCTTGTTTACCCCAATCTCTGTCCTAGCCTCCCCTCCCCTCTCTGCTATGAGAATGGTACATCAGTAACCTTTGTTCGCGATCTGGAGGGCGGATTCAGCTTGTTTACCCCAATCTCTATCCTAGCCTCCCCTCCCCTCTCTGCTATGAGAATGGTACATCAGTAACCTTTGTTCGCGATCTGGAGGGCGGATTCAGCTTGTTTACCCCAATCTCTGTCCTAGCCTCCCCTCCCCTCTCTGCTATGAGAATGGTACATCAGTAACCTTTGTTCGCGATCTGGAGGGCGGATTCAGCTTGTTTACCCCAATCTCTATCCTAGCCTCCCCTCCCCTCTCTGCTATGAGAATGGTACATCAGTAACCTTTGTTCGCGATCTGGAGGGCGGATTCAGCTTGTCTACCCCAATCTCTATCCTAGCCTCCCCTCCCCTCTCTGCTATGAGAATGGTACATCAGTAACCTTTGTTCTCGATCTGGAGGGCGGATTCAGCTTGTTTACCCCAATCTCTATCCTAGCCTCCCCTCCCCTCTCTGCTATGAGAATGGTACATCAGTAACCTTTGTTCTCGATCTGGAGGGCGGATTCAGCTTGTTTACCCCAATCTCTATCCTAGCCTCCCCTCCCCTCTCTGCTATGAGAATGGTACATCAGTAACCTTTGTTCGCGATCTGGAGGGCGGATTCAGCTTGTCTACCCTAATCTCTATCCTAGCCTCCCCTTCCCTCTCTGCTATGAGAATGGTAGATCAGTAACCTTTGTTCGCGATCTGTAGGGCGGATTCAGCTTGTTTACCCTAATCTCTATCCTAGCCTCCCCTCCCCTCTCTGCTATGAGAATGGTACATCAGTAACCTTTGTTCGCGATCTGGAGGGCGGATTCAGCTTGTTTACCCCAATCTCTATCCTAGCCTCCCCTCCTCTCTCTGCTATGAGAATGGTACATCAGTAACCTTTGTTCGCGATCTGGAGGGCGGATTCAGCTTGTCTACCCCAATCTCTATCCTAGCCTCCCCTCCCCTCTCTGCTATGAGAATGGTACATCAGTAACCTTTGTTCGCGATCTGGAGGGCGGATTCAGCTTGTTTACCCCCATCTCTATCCTAGCCTCCCCTCCCCTCTCTGCTATGAGAATGGTACATCAGTAACCTTTGTTCGCGATCTGGAGGGCGGATTCAGCTTGTTTACCCCAATCTCTATCCTAGCCTCCCCTCCCCTCTCTGCTATGAGAATGGTACATCAGTAACCTTTGTTCGCGATCTGGAGGGCGGATTCAGCTTGTTTACCCCCATCTCTATCCTAGCCTCCCCTCCCCTCTCTGCTATGAGAATGGTACATCAGTAACCTTTGTTCGCGATCTGGAGGGCGGATTCAGCTTGTTTACCCCAATCTCTATCCTAGCCTCCCCTCCCCTCTCTGCTATGAGAATGGTACATCAGTAACTGAAACCCTCATAACGCGGTGTTTTGCAATCTGTTTAGCAAATCTCCGTGTCTACACTGATCGGACGGACTCGTTTTCTTCACCTCAGTATTCACAAACAATGTCAACATGATACCTGCTGAAACAGGCAGTTTTGAAAACATTTTAATACATTTGTACTCCTAAAATCGGTCTTAGCGTTCGCACCATAAAATGCGATATCAGCAACTCAAAGTGACAGGTTATCCTAACTTGATATGAGCCAGACCCAGATATGAGTCAGATAGGAAAAAAGACGCAGTTATAAGAGATGAACAACAGGGCCCAGTGGTTTGCTCAGCTGGCGAGTCGCACACAGCGCGTACCAACGTTCGCCCCTTCTGACCTGCATGCATATCGGATGAAGACTAAATCTATTTTTCGGTTTCACTTGTTTTGTCGCCATTCGGCCGGCCTCATCTCAGCAGAATGGCGGACTCAAGGCACTTCTGGAGCGTTCCGCCGAGGCAAATAAAAGCAGCGAAGGCGAGAAACAGGCTCGACTTTTACCGTCGCCCGGCTGCCAAAAATGCAGACGGAGGAATTCGGACTCCGCGCTCTCAATATCTTGACTCGTGAAGTATGCTACATTCACCACGTAGGTACTGTATGCGGTTAGGCAAGGCATACCTTATTGAAATTCATTGGAATTGTTCCCATTATTTCGTGCGGATATGAATGGAGGAGATGGGAGCTATCTCCCCATAACCACTGAAATGGGTCGAAAATTAACACTTTCCCGGATTTAAATGAAAATCTAAGCAACTTGTACTTAGGCAAGTATCTTTTCAATCAGTTCATAATGCTTGGTGAAATGAACTCTGAATGTTTTTTGAAATTGCATCAGTCTCTGGAATTCCCCAGGTCAACAATTTGCTCCGTGGTTGGGTTCTGGATCCGTCCGTCCTTAACCCGCGACTTACTGGGGGGGGGCTATCCCCCCCGTTGTTTTGCAATAACTCCTAAACCAACACCAGTATCGTCACCAAACTTGCAGTACCTTCTCTCGCATCAATTTTAAACATGTTGGCTAAAGTAACAAGATGAGGTTATGATAGGTCAACTGGGAATGAGGTCAGAGTGACGTCATGTTCTTCGATTTTTGTTGAATAATAATTATTTTCGGAAAACACTGTCAAAGGTACAATGTTTCAGATAAATTAAATTGTCTTAAATAAAATTACTTAAAATATACCGGGCTATCAAACTGCCATCTCGAATTTTTCAGTTTTTGTATTAGAAAAATTTGAGAAATCCTAATACGTTTTTTTTTCTAAAAAAAATATTAAAAAAATCATAATAATGAAGAAAAAAGGAATATATGTCATCGAGACGTGTTCGGTGAATATGTGTACCAAATTTGAAGTCGATATCTTCAAAAATGACTGACTTATGACCTTTAAATGACAAAAATCAACCATCTCTCACAGCATTACTAATCCATAAAAAAAATGCATTTCCGTTTTTGCTTTTCACTTCTATTTATATAGAACAAGCAATGTTCTAAGGTCATTTTTCGCGTTCTAGACGAAAAACAAACCCATACACATGTGTTACAACGCCTAATGACCGTAATCTGCAGTTTGACCTCGTTACCTCGGATGACCTTGACCTGACCCAAGGTAATAAACAGTTTAGAATGGTACTCAGAAGTGTCAGACATACGAATCATACCGATTTATTGACTGTGTATGCGTTTAATATCGCAATTTTGCGCGACAATTTCATCCATCGAGACCTTTTGACACGGTCAAACATTCCGTTCTTGACCTGACCTGTGACGTCATTCGTGACCCCGAGGTCAACAATATAATGTTTCCCTCAATAAATTTTCCAGGCCTATCAAATGCCATTTGAATTTGTATAATCAGTCCAGTAGTACCGGAGATTGGGAGCAAAAAATAGCCCCCCCCCCCCCTCCCCCCCAGTAAGTCGCGTTATGGAATATACCCCAGTAACTCGCGGGTTAACACGCGCCCTGGAGGGCCTCTGATAATTACACGCCCTGGAGGGGGGGGCGGATTTCGCCCCCCCCCCCTATGATCTCGAAAACCACGCAACGTAGCGACAAGCGGGAAACGACGTTAGATAGCTCGAGACAAGCTCTTTCGAAAGTATTTCGTTAATTTTTTCAGGTCAATATTGAGGTCACCAGAGTTCATCAAGGGTCAGATTTTCAAGTTTTCAAGACTTCGGTTCGAACACCCCCAAATATCTCGGGAACTATGATAGTTAGCAGCAAACGGAAAAAAGCAATCGAAAGTCATTGAAAAATGCAATCGACATAGATGTCCTCAGATTTGAGCTCAGGTCAATAGTTTAGGCTGCAGAGGTCATCGAATGTCAAAAAGGTGATTTTGTTTTCAAAACTGTTTTCCCCAAATAACCTTTTACCTAATAAAGATAAAGCAATAATGTTTACGCCATCGCGTGTGTTTTGTCAAGGCGCCTCGAATCATATTCATGGTGATCGAGTTAGGTCAACTGAGAAATTTGACCTCAGGTCAAGGTCAAGTGGTGATCCAAGTTGGTCATGTTGCATATTGGGAGACGTGTCTCGACGATACAGACATATTGGTACCGTTTTCTCTTCTCTATCTGCATTATGTCGATAGTTATTGATAAAACCGTGTTGGCGGTCACAAAATTGACCTGACCTTAGGTCACCGATATTAGAAATCCGAGATAAAAAAAAATTGTTGGTATCTATGACCTTATGAAGTCCTGCGAGATTGAAACCGATCGGCGTAAAACTGTGGCTGTGGTACTACTGCAAACGTTTTGGAGTTGAGGTCATCACGTGGCCTGGTCTGGTGACCTGACCTGAGATGACCTGAGGCCAATAATTTTACATAATGCGAGAAGTTCATTTCTAAACAGGTATACAAAAAACGGCGGCGCTGCGCGCCGCCGTTTTTGCGCTATCCTCGAAAAACCGGAGGGGTGGGCGGATTTCGCCCCCCCCCTCCTGGGCGCGTGTTAAAGGAAGCGAGAGTCGGGTAGAAAGGCTACTTCCGTGTCCGAGGCCCGCGAAATGTGTCATGATAGAAAGATGCTTTGCCGTTCAGTCGATATTTAGCATCAGTTCTGGATCCCAATTTCGAATTTAAATTGAATGATGCAATATCTGACCATTGGTGGCTGCTTCCAGGGGTGTTAAAAAGTGCGAACTAACTATATATAGTGGGCGCCAAAATATTCCCTGCAAGAACTTGCCCCGGGGCCGAAAATGTCCCAATTTAACAATCTGCTTTGCTCTGTGGTCGTCAATTATGTAAACAGTAATGCACAACTACACTTACTTTTCAAATTAGCTGTCAAGTTTCTTTCTTTATTATTTCTAGTTGTGTACCCCAAATGCCACTATCCCCAACCTTCGGCCGATATATTTGTATCGGATAAAAATCATTATCGCCAAAAATACGTGTCCTGAAATGTCTCTAACGTTCTGGGCCGCGATCGTGGCGTGGGCCACTTCCATTGCTTTAACATAGGGGCCGCGAACCGCCGGCCATAATTTTAAGAGCGGCCCCCGTCTGCCTTGGGAAATACCTCACGAAATAATCCGGCCCCTTGCGAAATATGAGAGATTGTTTTGGTCGTTTGAGGTTTACCAAGTGATGTCTCAAGATTCTGATGGTAACGCCACCACAAGCAAGGGTGGCGTTACCATCAGACTGTGTGATTAGCTTGCAGGCCGTTGTCCTCCCAATGCCTATAAGCTGTTCAATAAATGCCCCCGTCTAACATACATTATTGATGATGTTCTTTACATGTATGTCACTTGCGAAGTAGTATATCATATATTTAGCTAGCTATGTTGGATATAAGTATGTCATCGGTGACGTCATGGCAGATACT
Source organism: Chirona hameri (assembly GCA_036785665.1). Classification (NCBI taxonomy): domain Eukaryota; kingdom Metazoa; phylum Arthropoda; class Thecostraca; order Balanomorpha; family Balanidae; genus Chirona; species Chirona hameri. The sequence continues at coordinate 11,670 of JAXIVJ010008485.1, forward strand.
GCGCAGCAGGGACGGTTCTACCTTATATGTATGGCCTTGATTAGCTTGAAGTTGAACTTGTTTGACTATCCGATTCCATTGTTTGAATTTGCTTTGGTTTTGAAACATGGATATTTGGTTTACAATGTTTTACAATGCTAGTCTGATATATATTTGGAGTCAGAGTATAGGAAGATGGATATTCCTGTGTTGGTGGGTACTTGCTCAAAATGATTTTGTTTTAGTAAAATTATCCACTGTTGAATGAAAGCTTTTAAAAATAACTAGGACAAAAATGAAAATTTAAGTATATAACTTGTACCTATATTAATTATTAATTGATATCAGGTAATGAGGAAACAGCGTTTGGCATGCATGATGTGCTGTACGGCCAGCAACTGTTGTAACCCCGGACACACCTAACCTCAGACTGTTCATGCTATCAGAATATAAACAATACAGACACTTAAACACTGCGTCAGTATTTGTATTTGTATTTGCACTTCAGCTGACCATTCCACACTTGAGGGTTATTCTACGGCCATTGTCATACACATGAGGCACACATTCACGATATGTAAAACAAGAGCATGCACGTGTAAAACACAAATGGATAAAAGAGTAGTTGAAACATGAAAAGAATGTAGATAAAATGGTTAAATCGATGCAACTATATCTTTGGCCAGTTTCTTAAAAGACTGCACACTGCTCGCATCCAGACTACCTATCTGATCATAATAACTGTTGTACAAGTGACTAGAACGATACACATATGTTTTTTTTACCATGGTTGTTTTTCGGCCACTCAAGTTATAAATGGTCCGATTGACATGTAACACGATCGATTCGATGATTGAATCGATATCGAGATGACAAATATGGAGGATGCTCAGATGTGATGATCTTGTGTAACATATACAAATTGAAATAGGCTACAAAATTGACGCGAATTTAGCCATTGGAGAGAACTCAGAACATCTGAAATGTGGTCGTATTTGCGCCTATTCGAGATAAGCTTCGCAGAGAAGTTAAAGATCTTTTGCCTGACACCTAACATTTCAACGTCACAGTTCCCGTATACCTGAATGCAGTAACGTACGTGTGACGTAACAAGCGAATCAATAAGTCGAGGCATGACATCATAAGGCAGTACATTTCTTGCATGGGCTAAACCAACTAGAATAAAAAAACAGCGCTGCGAGATATGTTTTAAGTGTAAACTCCATGATAGGTTCTGATCCATAATAACACCTAAGTTCTTTACATGTGAAGCGGACTCCAATTGTTCGCCCATGAACGAGATGACCGGCATTATTTCTATGCGAGACAGGTGTTTTCGATCACCACGTACGATTAATTCGGTTTTAGTTGCATTAACTTTTATGCCGTTCTGCAAGAACCAGGTAACCATCGTATCTAACACATTTTCTAAACATGGCGACATTTCGGTGATGCGATCTCGCGGCCCAGTTACCGCCAGCTGCGTATCGTCAGCGTACCTCACGGTTGTGATGCGAAACCCGTCCATCTCGGCAGGAATATGACAGGAGATGTCATTAGAGGCAATGTTGTAAAGAACACTTTTAAAGAACACCCAGACAAGTGCCCTGAAAAGTTCCATGGGTTATTGGCAGAGGGTCAGATAGGCTTTCCCCAATTCTCGTACGTTGTACGTGACCGCTTAGGTAGCGGCGGAACCAGACTGTAGATATTTGGTAAAGTTTCAATTTGCGAAGCAGTGTCTCATGATCAACAACGTCAAAACATCGACTTAGGTCAGTCAAGGTCAAGAGAGTAATTTCGGAATCGTTCATGCCCTTTAAAATATTGTCCGTGATAGTTAAAAGAGCGGTGCAAGTAGAGTGTTTCGCTCTGAGGCCATGCTGATCCTCACTAAATAAATGTTGTTCACTGAGGTACAATGTCAGCTGATCATAAACAATTTTCTCAACAACTTTGCAAATACTAGCAACTTGCGTTATAGGCCTAAAATGTGAGCAGCATTCGGACGGATCACCTCTCTTGTGAATAGGGGTGACAACAGCTGTTTTCCAGCTGGCGGGCACGGTTTCAGATGCAAACGATTTATTGATGATGGGAAGTAAAATACGACCGATGATATCGAATGACAGTTTAACAATTTTGATCGGAATATCATCATGAATGGGCGATGCTTTGTTTGGTATTGACAAAATCACACGCTTCAGCTGTTCCATGGTGATAGGGGTGAGAGTCATCGCACCCGCATTCACGCGAGGTAGGCGTGTAGGGAGGGGCGGTCGGCCTGACTGTCTGAATTCCGCAGCTACCTCGTCACGAGTTACTACACCAATAGACGTAAAATACTGGTTTATTTCGTGTCCGGTGTCACGCTGACGGGTTAAGGACAGACTTTCCACGTTTTGGTGCAATGACGGGCCAGCATTGTCTGCACTCAGTAGCACTTTGTTCTGTGGTTAGTATTTCTTTTTATATTGATCATCTGTGAGCAATCTGAAATTACTTGGCCAACAATAGGTAACACCAGGCCCCTAGCTTGAGCCAGACTGAATTCCTACTTCCCAGAGGGTGCACAAGAATTCCTGAGGGTGCCTGCCATTGGCAAAAGATGTATCAACCCAAAGTCTGAGCATGTATACAATATTTTATCTGAACATTAGTGTCCTGATAAGTGTCATGCTTGGATGATTGAATGCAAAAAAGTGCAACACCGCCTGTGTTCAATTATTTGTATTTGACTATGGAAGTACTATACCTTAATTACATGCCAAAATACCAGACTCATACTATTGGTGTTCAGGTGGTCTCACCTGACTGGATATTACACCTTTACTTACTCTATGTGTTTTTGGCAAACTATCACATGGCACCACAGGTGGAGTTTCCTATTCAAATGGTGGAGCCATGCTGCCCCACCAATTATTTGTGGTTTGCCCCACAAACTTTTATCAGATTTGAAGGTTACCTGGCGTTAAAATGGTCAACTGTAACTTCAACCATGCAAAACACCCAGTCAAGGACATTTTGCCCCACCAACTATGTAAGCAAATCGCCACCCATGCATGGCATGCCCTGTTGTTAACAGAATCCAAAATCCTGAGCCCATGAATTCATCAGCGCAGTGTTCTGTGTTTGAACAATGAGTATATACCTATAATACATTTTATTTCATGCTTTGCTATGAAAAATATTGAATTTCATATCAATAAGAGGGATGAGAGGCCATCCTTTGGCCACATGCACTGTTGAATGTTGTTCCTTTCAAAATGTGAATGTTTTCTTGGCCACTAAGTTTCAGCCTGCAGTATATGAAGAGTTATCCATTTGAGAGAGAATATTAACATTCCATTGTTTTTTAACAGGTATCATTATCCCTTTCAGTTCCCTTTTTAACAGGTATCATTGCCATATTTAGTTCCCTTTTTAACAGGTATCATTGTCCTTTTGTAGTTATCTAACTGATTCCAGCTTTCAAAATTAGGTGACATTGTAGGTATAAGGTGCTCACTGCTCATTGTTCATCAGTTGCTCATTGCTAAATAATTTGTAAAGTGGCACAGTGAAACTAACTTCAACAATTGCGGCTGTAATGCAATCATGCACAGTATGTTATTGTCTAGTTGTATGACTTGGGCAGTTTTGTGCACCTGGCTCAACCGCTCAAATGTCTGGACATGATCTAACACCAGAACAGAAAATGGATATTTGCCTACCCAGCTTCAGTATAAACTTAAAAGCTAAGCTTGTGATAAGCCTATCTTTTGGTAAAAAAAGTTAGCATTCTCACCACATTGATTCGAAGTTGTTAACTGTAAAGTGCATCTCCAATGCACATATTCTTTCCTAAAACCAATGTTCTGTGCCCATGGGCGGGTTCAGGGGGGGGGGGTGGCACGGGTCATGCCCCCCCCTCAAACCACCTGAAATCGGCGCAAATTTGACACATTTCCTGAGATAATACAAAATCTAAGCAACTTTTACTAAGGAAAGTTTTTTTAAATCAGTTATGGATGCACAAGCAAGCGAAATCCAATGAATTTTCAGAATTGTGTGAGACGTTTTGGGATTCCCCCCCCCCCCCCCCCCACCCCAGAAGAAAAAACTGACCCAAACCACCCATTCTGGATCCGCTCTTGTCTGTGTCACCGCACTGTGAGCAAAAGTCACGATGTCGAGCCAGTAAATGACACTTCATGCCGCGGTACTTATACCTGGGGCCGAATTTTCCAATACCAGGTTAGGTGGGCGCCACTTGAAGCGTGTTTACCGCCCCTGACTGCTTCCAAGAGGTAGAGTACAAAAGTATATTGACTCAGTCCCGATCGCTGTTGGTTCCGTCTACCGTAGACTGACGTCGAAGGCTGGCCTCAAGCCGTTAAGTGCTCAGCTAGGCCAGGAACTGCGCCCCACACAGCTGGGTTACGGTACGCCAGGAGGCTGCGAAGCTGCAGTCCACGCCTCACGACAATTTATCCAGCACATGGATGAAGTCAGCGTTGTCGTGAAAATAGATATGCGTAACGCCTTTAACACTGTGCGCCGTGATCACTTCCTCCGGACCGTGCGTGAGCATGCTCCTGCTCTGTATCCCCTACTCTGGCAGGCATACTCTCACCCGACCCCTCTCTACTTCGGCACCACCGAGATATCGTCAGCAACGGGGATACAGCAAGGAGATCCATGCGGACCTGCTGTATTCTCCCTGGCTATTCACTCAATCGCAAATGCTGTCGTCTCGAATTTTAACTGCTGGTACCTGGATGATGGAACCATCGGCGGAGATGTGGACAGTGTCTTCAACGACCTGGAGCGGCTGATTCCTGCCATGACTAGCATCGGCCTCGTCCTCAACCCCGCTAAATGCGAAATAATCTTGCCCAGGAATGCCTCTGACGGACAAAGAAGCTCCACTGCAGATAAACTCCGTGGGATCTCCCCGGATCTGCTGTCCTCAAAGACCACGAGTTGACGCTACTTGGGTCTCCGATCACAGAGGCAGCAGCTGAACTGATGATGCAAAGCAAGAAGGAGCAACTGGAGCAAATGTTGGAGCGGCTTCAGCACCTGGACGCCCACTCAGCCTTCTTCCTCCTAAGAAACAGCCTGTGGCTACCAAAGCTCCAGTACCTGCTGAGAGCTGGGCCCCTCTATCGCCAGCCAGAAGTTCTACAGCCACTGGACGACTCACTCAAGTCGGCGCTCATCGCCATAGCCAACGTGAGATTCGATGATGGTAGTTGGAACCAAGCCGTCCTGCCAACAAGATACGGAGGCCTCGGGCTCCGCCGCTTAGTGGATGTAGCTCTGCCCAGCTACGTGGCTTCTCTACACTCCTGCCATCAGCTCATCTCCTCCATGCTGCCTGCACACCTAAGCCCCATTGTTGTGCGTGAGTGTGCGGTGGCAGTTGAGGACTGGCAAGTTGTGGCCGGCGACTCAGAAGTACCACAAGGGGACGCCAAACGCCAACAGCGGACGTGGGACTCCACCATCGCTGAGCGTCATCGAGACTCCATGCTCTCGGAGGCGAATCAGCTCGTCCGAGCACGACTGCTAAGCGCTGGCACACCTGAGAGTGGCGCCTGGATGCACGCCATACCATCAGCCAACCTCGGCACACTATTGGACAACGAGACGCTGCGAATCACTATAGCGTTGAGAATTGGAGCAGACGTATGCATTCCTCATCAATGTAGATGCAGTGCCCCCGTGGACTGCAAGGGCTATCACGCCTTGACATGCCGCCTCAGTGCTGGAAGACATCCCCGACACACAGCACTGAACGACATCGTAAGGCGTGCCCTGCTGTCCGCTGGTATCCCATCCATCCTGGAGCCGACAGGAGTGGACCGAGGCGATGGCAAGAGGCCTGATGGAATGACGGTCTACCCGTACTCAAGAGGGATCAGCCTACTATGGGACGCTACCTGCGTCAATACGTATGCTGAATCTCACATACCTTCCACCGCCGCATCTGCCAGAGCTGCCACAAGGGACGCCGAACAAAGGAAGTGCCGAAAGTACGCGGGTTTCACGCATCGCTTCCAGTTTGAGCCAGCAGCCTTTGAAACTGGTGGTACTTGCGGCCCCTCCACTAAGGCATTTATCAAGCAACTTGGGGCACGGATTGTCACCGTCTCGGGCGAACGCCGAGAGACTGCCTGGTTGTGGCAACGGTTCTCCATCGCCATCACTCGGGGAAACGCCACATCAGTGCTCGCCACAGCTGGAGGCCAGTCAGCATCAGTTGCCTTGTCTAACGTCAAGGCAACGTCTATCGGTCAACACCACTATCCACTTCACCAGCAGCAGACGAAGCAGCAACATATGGAGAAGCAACAGGGGGAGAAGCAGATGCATGTCTCGAAGGGCCGGCCGCCGCAGCCGCCGACCGTCATGGCCAGCCTGCTGGTATCGTCAGCCTGGACAGACCCCTCCCCCAGTCCCGGCCTGAGCCGCCCGCCGGAGAGCCGTCCGCCGGAGAACCGTCCGTCCCGCTCCCGCTCTCACCGGCCTCAGAAGCGGCGGTACCGGGCGGCACGGCGGACCAGCGGCGCCGGGGCCTCGTTAACCTCGGCAACACCTGCTTCATGAACGCGGTCCTACAGGCGCTGTTCCACTCTGACCAGCTGTGCAGTGAGGTGTTGGCCACCCGGCCGTCTCCCTCCCGACCCCACCTGGCTGCCCTGCAGCGGGTGTTCGCCTTCTTGGCCTTCTCGGAGCGGCCCGCCTACAGCCCGGCCGAGTTCCAGCGGGCCGCCCTGCCGCCTTGGTTCGAGTGGGGACGCCAGCACGACTGCTCGGAGTTCCTCAGGTACCTGCTGGATGCGATACACGAGGAGGAGCGAGCCCTTGCATCACCCGCCGTACCGTCCGCTCCGGCCACCGTCCCGCTGCCGGCCCGGTCTGCCACCGCTCCCCGCGCCAAGGACGACACTAGCGTGCCGGGTCTGGCGGCGGTGGCGGGCCGGCCGCGGCCCCAGCGCCGGCACCGCTCCTGCGATACCGGCCCGGCTCACGGCGGACCACCGCTGGTGCCGCTTTTGGACCTGGTTAGCGATGATGTGGTGATGGTCGAGGTCGATGGAGGTAGTTTGGCAGGTGGCTCCGCGGCCGCACCGACAGCGCTCAGCCAGCCGGTGCTGACGGCCGTGATGGACGGCTCACCAGCACTGGTGAAACGGGGACTGATCCTGCAAGGGTGGGTCGAATTATTGACAGTGTTGGTGTTGAGACTGGTAATGCTAGTCATGAGCCGGGGACTGGTGACATTGGTGATGCCGGTACTCCGGACGGCGGGGTTGAAGAGCCGCCCGGGGAGCCTGCCGAGCCGGCCGCCGGTCTGGTACGTCGGTTGCTGACCGGCCGCGCCGAGACCACCTATACGTGCTGCACGTGCGGCTCCGTGTCGCGCCATGTGGACCGCGTGACGGACCTGCACCTGGCGCTGCCTGAGGCGCTCACCAGGCCGCTGACAGCGGTGGCCACGGCGAACATGACGACGAACATGACAGTGTCGGATCTGCTGCGGCTGTACCTGGCTTCGGAGCGTCTCTGTGGCGAGAACCAGTACCACTGCGCCAGGTGCGCCTGCTTGCAGGACGCCGACCGCCAGCTGCGTCTGCTGACACCACCGCCGCACCTGGTCATCTCGCTGGTACGGTTTGAGTTCGACCGGCGGACCGGCGCGCTGCGGAAGGTGCTGGCGCCGGTGGGCCTGACTGAGCGTCTGGCCGTGTCGCTGGCCGGCCAGCAGCCCGCCCAGTATAGCCTATATGCAGTCATCGTACACGCCGGTCACTCGATGAACGCCAGTCATTACTTTTCGTTTTGCCGCGCGTCCTGCGGTGGCGACGGGGCCGGCCTGGATGGCGTTGACGGCGGCTGGTGGCGGCTGGACGATACCTCAGCGACGCCAGTGACAGCGGCGGCCGCGCTTGGCCGACCACGGCAATCTTCTGATGCCGCCTACACACTGCTGTACCGGCTGGCGGGGGCGGCGGTGGCCGGTGGGCGGCCGCCTGCGCTGACAGCGCTGCCCGGCCCGCTGCGGGCTGCCGTGGACCGGGACAACGCTGTGTACCGGCGAGAGCGACAGAGCTACTCTGGGCAGAGTCGGCCGGTTAACGCGCTGCCGCTGCCTCAGGACGTTGACAGTGGGCAGGACGGACCAAGCTCTTAGCTCTAAGTTGGAACTGTAGCGCATGTGGGGGAGGGATGATAATTATATGTTGAGTGTTGTTTGCCTTGTTGTGAATGTTGTTACATGCCATTTGATAGGATGCTGTTTATAATTATTTTAAATTAATGCTTAGATGTAATTTTGGTACCGTAAGTGTTGTCCGAAGATGCGCTACTGCGTCGACCATGGCCGTCTTTGTCAAATACATTAATTCGTTTAAAAAATGGGGAAAAATGTACTGAAACAAAAACACGCTTTAAGAGGATGTTTTATCGAGTTCATGCTTTATCATTATCTTGTTTTGTCACGATGTCCAGCCATATAGCTTAGTGGAACATCGGGTAAAAACTTGACCAGCCTGCCAAAGTCGGTTAGAGTCGCTCGACGCTCGCTATTTGCCTGTGACCGGAATGTGCTGCCGTCGGTGGCAGCGGAAGAAAGCACGTTCGATGAAATAAAAAGATAGACTTCCAATTTGGAGCACGTAAAACTTTCACCAGTAAATACCACCTACCGATGAACAGGAACTGGAGTTGGACGATTGGATTGTAGAAGCCAGGGTCCACGCAACACGCTTTGCTTAGCAAAAAGCTGCAACCCCACACATTCCCATATGGAACTGCTCGGACTAAATTGGTGATAATAATACAAAACCAGAGATGTGATGATGATGAATTAGTTCTGGCAGCTATGTGCGATACGCTGTTCATGCACAATATGCAACGTTTTAAGCTCACGATATTACGCGATATATTCCTGTTAGAACCTACTTCAAAATATGCACGGGTGGTAAAAGTGCTTTGAGTGGCCCGACCAAAAGTGAGACATACAAAAATGACCCCAGCACAGCTGGGGCCATTTTTTTACTTCACATGAATACCCTAACACCTGGCTGCATGCTAACATCATCCCTATACATTTTAACCAGCGCCTTGCCCGGGGTAAACACCCCTCAGGTTTTTCGCGGATGGCGGGAAAACGGCGACGCGCAGCGCCGTCATTGTTGGCACAGCTGTTTGTCATCAATTGTCCCCATTATGTTAAAAAAATCGGGTCATCTTAGGTCAGGTCACCAGACCAGGTCACGTGACCCCACCTCCCAAAAAAAACTTGTGGTCGTACCACAGTCACAGTTTTGGGATGATCGGTTTTACACTTACAGGATTTCATAAGGTCACATATATCTACAATTCGTTCATCTTGGATTTTTAATATCAGCGACCTAAAGTCGGTTTAATTTCATGACCTCCCCATTTTAAGTCTAAGGGGAAATATTAAAATGTTTCCTATTCTAAGGAGACGCAAGATAGCGGTCTAATTCCTTCTGGATCATGTTATTATAGAACATTCTTGATGACCTAGGTGCCATTTTTGTTCAGTGACCCCAACAGGGTCAGCCGAGGTCATCCGAGGTCACCAACAGTTTTATGTCAATAACTCTATAGACATAATGACGATAGAGAAGTGAAACCGAAACCGATATGTTTATCTCGTCACCGCACGTCTTCCCATATGCAACATGACTTACTTGAGTCACCACCACTTGACCTTGACCTGAGGTCACATTTGTAAGTTGACCTGACCTGGTCAACACTAATATGAGGCAAAGCGTTTTGACGAGACAAGCACGATGGCGTCACAATTATTGCCTTGTCGTTATTAGGTAAAAAGCTATTCGTGATCAACGTTTTTTTTTAAATAGCCTTTTTGACATTTGAGGAGCTCTGGAGCCTAAACTTTTGACCTGATCTCAAATTCTTGGGCAATTTGGCAAATGCATTTTTCAAAACCTTTCCATTGTTTTTTTTTCCGTTTGTTCGTAGCTATCATAGTTCCTGTGATATCTGGGGTTTTCTGGAGCGAAGTCCTAAAACTTGAAAATCTGACCTTCGATGACCTCTGGTGACCTCAATATTGAATAAGAAGAAGAAAAAACATTTGAAGTACCTTCGAATGTGCTTGTCAAGAGCTTTTGCACGCTTTCTTTCACGTCTTTCTAGCTCTTTTAGTTTTCGAGTTAACCCTCGCCCGGGTAGGGGGGCGGATGCCATCCTCCCTCGTTTTTTCTGGAATAACTCGCGTAGTTTTAACCGATTTTGATGCAACTTTCAGTGCCCTACTGTTGAAAAATGTCCCACATACTCTTAAAATTGTACATTTCTAACCCACATGACCCGTGACCTATGACCTGTTTCTCAAGGTCATGTCAGGCGCAACTGGCGTCCCGCAGTATCGATGCTTGTAACTTGTGCAGTTTTCGAGTGTGTGTTGTTCAGGAGCATATGCACAGGTGTTTCCAGGTGACAGTTGTGGTTTCCAGGTGACGGTGCGGAAATTGGTCTGCTTACGACGCCCTTCGCCTTTGGCGCTGGGGGGGGCGGCCGCCCCCCCCCCCCCCCCCGGCCTCCGCCCCCGGCCCCCGCCCCCCGCCCCCCCCCCCCCCCCCTGTATCCGCCCCTGTCACTAGCGCCACCTTTCCGAGGAGCACCGCCACCTGCCGTTGCCCATTTCAAGGATCCCGTGTGTCTCCCATCAGAACGTCAGCGCCACCTATAACCCTTTAGTAGCGACATCTATAGCTAGTGGCCCTCCGTCAGTGTGCCGTGCTCACCTGCGCTGCGCCCAGTTTCGTGTCGGCCGACGGTTTTGGCGGCAGGAAGGCGGTGATGGTGGGTCGGCAGGCGCTGCCGCCGGAGGGGGCCGCCGCGGGCAGCGTCTCTGCATGCCGGAGCAGCGCGGCCACGTCGGTACGACAGCTGATTCCGCGACACAGCGAACAGAGTGACTCGTACCGGCGACTGCGCTCCACAGTCTGAGACAGGGAGACGGAGGCTGGTCAGTGGTACGTCGGTACATACATCGATGCGGTAAATACATCGTTCATCGTCAAATGAACGCTGATGCTTAGCAACGGGGCAGAATTGGTCAGATGGTCAATTCGGTGTGCCTTTGTATAAAGTGGAATATTGCTGCAGGCTGCAGTCGATAAGTGCTGTCCCGTTGGTGATCCGCCACAAGTGGATTCGCTCCCCCGGCCTGAGTGAAGTGGAATCGTTAGTTTTGGAATCGTGAATCGCAGTTTAGTGCCCACTACTTGTCTCTACAGAGGCAATAAGTTAAATTTTGGAGCATTATGTTCGGTGTCTTGTTTATTTTACGACATGGACCGCCTTACAGTGCAATATCATATATGTATTTGCTTCTGTCTAATGTTTATCGCTGAGGTGAAAGTACTCCACGAAAAAGTAGGAACATACTATATATGATGATGTATCAAAACACATAAGCACTTAGTGATTTCCGACTTGAATCAACAAGAGCCAGTCTCTTTCGCACGGCTCTTCCCATATGACCAGTAAGACGCCTTAACCCGCGAGTTACTGGGGGGGGGGCTATTTCCCCCCCCCCTCTTGTTATTTTGCAATAACTCCGAAACGACCACCGGTATAGTCACCAAACTTGCAGTACCTTCTCTCACATCAATTCTACACATGTTGGCAAAAGGAAAAATATGAGGTTAATATAGGTCAACCGGGAATGACGTCAGAGTGACGTCATGTTCTTCGGTTTTGGTTGCAAAATAATGGTTTGCGGAAAACGCTGTCAAAGGTACAATGTTTGAGATAAACTCAATTGTCTTAAATCAAATTACTGACAATAGACCGGGCTATCCAACTGCTATCTCGGATTTTTTAGTTTTTTTTTATTCAAAATTTTGAAAAATCCAAATACATTGTTTTTTGTTTTTACAACATTTTCAAGAGAAAATCCGAATTATCCAGAAACCGGAATATATGTGATCGAGACGTTTACGGTGAATATGTGTACCAAATTTGAAAAGTAGATATCTTCAAAAATGACTGAGTTATGACCTTTAAATGACAAAAATCGATCACCTCTCACATTACTATGCATGAAAAACGCATTTCCATTTTTGCTTTTACTTCTATTTATATGGAACAAACGATGTTCTAAGGTCATTTTACGCGTTCTAGATGAAAAACAAACCCATAAACATGTGTTGCAACGCCTAATGACCGTAATCTGCAGTTTGACCTCATGACCTCGGATGACCTTGACCTGACCCAAGGTCATAAACAGCTTAGAAAGGTACTTAGAAGTGTCAGACACACGAATCATACCGATTTATCGACAGCTTATGCGTTTAATATCGCAATTTTGCGCGACAATTCCATCCATCGAGACCTTTTGACACGGTCAAACATTTTGTACTTGACCTGACCTGTGACGTCATCAGTGACCCCGAGGTCAACAATATTATGTTTCCCTCAAGAAATTTTCCAGGGCTATCGAATGCCGTTTGAATTTTTACATTCGGTCCAGTAGTTCCGGAGATCCGAAGGGGGGGGGGGGCAAAAAATAGCCCCCCCCCCCCCCAGTAAGTCGCGTTATGAAATATACCCCAGTAACTCGCGGGTTAATCGGCGAAGGACGAGCGAGCCCGTAGAAACCCGATATCAAGGAAATTGATATCAGTGTTGTGGTCTCAAACCACACACCAAATTTCAGTTTAATCGGTCCAGCCGTTTCTCAGCTATAACAGGATAACGTTTTCTGACACCCCTGACGCGGCACGTGCCAAGCGCCATGCTGACCCATCACGTGAGACGAAACATGTCAATACCATAATTGATTGAAAGGGGCTATTAGATGGCGAAGATCGCTTGTCAATTGGATGCGGGATTCCAAAGATATAGGCTCCTCAAAAGCGGTATGGTCGTTATGGTCGTTATGGTCGGTCGGGTCGGCCGCTTATATGTAATAAAAATTCCGTATTCAGTGAGGACTCGCGAGCGCATCGCGCTCACTCGTAATGATGATGATATTTGGGGTTTAGGGCGCGCCGACTTCTGTTGTCATTTGGCGTCGATGCTCTTACCATATGCGGTCAAATTTACGACGGCTCTAGATACAATGCACAGACCCAAATCGAACATCTTTCGCGGGTGTTGTGTTATGCTATTATCAGACCCATTGCTAAAGACGGCCAAACAGTATCAGACGTATTATATGACTAACTATTTGCCCGGGATGGACAGAGGACAAGACGAGTGTGATATCGCTGGTGAGACAGACCGATCAGGGTATAAGGACAGAGGGGAAGACGGGTGTGAAGTCGCTAGTGAGACAGGCCGATCAGGGTATAAGGACAGAGGGGAAGACGGGTGTGATATCGCTAGTGAGACAGACCGATCAGGGTATAAGGACAGAGGGGAAGACGGGTGTGATATCGCTGGTGAGACAGACCGATCAGGGTATAAGGACAGAGGGGAAGACGGGTGTGAAGTCGCTAGTGAGACAGACCGATCAGGGTATAAGGACAGAGGGGAATACGGGTGTGAAGTATCGCTAGTGAGACATACCGATCAGGGTATAAGGACAGAGGGGAAGACGGGTGTGAAGTATCGCTAGTGAGACAGACCGATCAGGGTATAAGGACAGAGGACAAGACGGGTGTGATATCGCTGGTGAGACAGACCGATCAGGGTATAAGTACAGAGGGGAAGACGGGTGTGATATCGCTAGTGAGACATACCAATCAGGGTATAAGGACAGAGGGGAATACGGGTGTGAAGTATCGCTAGTGAGACAGACCAATCAGGGTATAAGGACAGAGGGGAAGACGGGTGTGAAGTATCGCTAGTGAGACAGACCGATCAGGGTATAAGGACAGAGGGGAAGACGGGTGTGAAGTATCGCTAGTGAGACAGACCAATCAGGGTATAAGGACAGAGGGGAAGACGGGTGTGAAGTATCGCTAGTGAGACAGACCAATCAGGGTATAAGGACAGAGGGGAAGACGGGTGTGAAGTATCGCTAGTGAGACAGACCGATCAGGGTATAAGGACAGAGGGGAAGACGGGTGTGATATCGCTAGTGAGACAGACCGATCAGGGTATAAGGACAGAGGGGAAGACGGGTGTGATATCGCTAGTGAGACAGACCAATCAGGGTATAAGGACAGAGGGGAAGACGGGTGTGAAGTATCGCTAGTGAGACAGACCAATCAGGGTATAAGGACAGAGGGGAAGACGGGTGTGAAGTCGCTAATGAGACAGACCGATCAGGGTATAAGGACAGAGGACAAGACGGGTGTGAAGTATCGCTAGTGAGACATACCGATCAGGGTATAAGGACAGAGGGGAAGACGGGTGTGAAGTATCGCTAGTGAGACAGACCGATCAGGGTATAAGGACAGAGGGGAAGACGGGTGTGAAGTATCGCTGGTGAGACAGACCGATCAGGGTATAAGGACAGAGGGGAATACGGGTGTGAAGTATCGCTAGTGAGACAGACCGATCAGGGTATAAGGACAGAGGGGAAGACGGGTGTGAAGTATCGCTAGTGAGACAGACCAATCAGGGTATAAGGACAGAGGGGAAGACGGGTGTGAAGTATCGCTAGTGAGACAGACCAATCAGGGTATAAGGACAGAGCGGAAGACGGGTGTGAAGTATCGCTAGTGAGACATACCGATCAGGGTATAAGGACAGAGGGGAAGACGGGTGTGAAGTATTGCTAGTGAAACATACCGATCAGGGTATAAGGACAGAGGGCAAGACGGGTGTGAAGTATCGCTAGTGAGACAGACCAATCAGGGTATAAGGACAGAGTGGAAGACGGGTGTGAAGTATCGCTAGTGAGACATACCGATCAGGGTATAAGGACAGAGGGGAAGACGGGTGTGAAGTATCGCTAGTGAGACATACCGATCAGGGTAAAAGGACAGAGGGGAAGACGGGTGTGATATCGCTAGTGAGACAGACCGATCAGGGTATAAGGACAGAGGGGAAGACGGGTGTGAAGTATCGCTAGTGAGACAGACCGATCAGGGTATAAGGACAGAGGACAAGACGGGTGTGAAGTATCGCTAGTGAGACATACCGATCAGGGTATAAGGACAGAGGGGAAGACGGGTGTGATATCGCTAGTGAGACAGACCGATCAGGGTATAAGGACAGAGGGGAAGACGGGTGTGAAGTATCGCTAGTGAGACAGACCGATCAGGATATAAGTTTCATTTTTAGTTGTTATTTGTATTCGTTATCAGGATGAAATTCTTAAAAAATGAGACATTCTGTCAATCAACGCCAAGTCGCAACTCCAATACCTGAAATGTGATATAAGTAATGCATATTATGTCCCCATCCAAACCTAAATTTATAAATGGGACGTACTATGGGTGCTAATAGTGGCGTGCTTAAACTTACGGTGCTCCTCTTCAACACAAAAATGTCTTTCTGATATGCGTTGGTGCGTATTCAAATGGATTGCACCGATGCATAGTGTGGCAGCTTTGCTAATCGATCTGATGAATGTATTGTAATGCAAGGGGGCCATGTGTCGCGCTTTGTAGGTAATTTGGGTAGATCTCACGATTGGGTTGCCAACTATTCGAACGAGCCACTGTCCATTCCAAGTTGAATGCTCGCCGGAGCCTAGGCAGTTTCCGTTCGCGTACAGTATTGGAAGGACTATACTGTTCTGATTTGATGCCATTGATAACGGGATCAAAGTCCATTGGTTTGCGATCCAGAATGCGAGCCAAGTCATTTGGTATTCTCGTCACGCCAGTTGAGTGCGCGGTTGCGCTGCCTTCGGCTACGACTGAAATTGCCCGATGGCTTCTGCTCGATATACTGGAACCACGTTCAGCTGTATGTATATTTCGCCAAGGATCGGCAGCAGCTTCAGTCCGGTTTGAATTATTTGAGAAGGCATGTATCATTTGCAGGTCGTATTTCTCAAACAAGGCGATCATAAATATGACTACTTCACCACTCCGGTGAAATAACAAATTGGGCCAGAATAGATAAAATAAAAATACAATATCAGTGCATGAAATCGTCAGAAACTGGAAGGTTCTCAGGAAACAGCGAATGCATTGCAACCTACATAATTATTCCTTGGTTAATTGATATTAATTATGTATAAATAGTCAATGATATATAGTATATAAAGTTATATAGCATTTATCTCATATACATGAGAAATGTAATTATTTTGTGTGCGATAGTGATAAAATGCATCAATGTATGTATTATACTTCTTCAACTTGAGCCTATGAGTTAAATAGCTTGTTGCAATCGTATTCAATATGACGCCTTAAGACTTCCTTGAATGCACTGACTTCCAGACATCCCGTCACGCTTTCTGGAATTTCTTACCTTCCCCTTCCCTTCTTAAATAAACACGTCTACTTGCACAAGCCAACTGCATTATCGACCAAACAGAATACTAAGCATAAGGAATTCCCTTGGCTTCAGCCTTTGCAGTGTAGTATGCTGAGCGGTGCTCTGCGGGCGGATTGACCGTTCTGGCACGACACGGGTCCAACTTAAAATAATTATTATGATCTAATGCGCATCCTCTGATACGAAAACATTTATATATTTTATCGTTGACTTATAATGGGAAGGACACGAGACTGACCTTACCTTAGGTCACCGATATATTTTTTTTAATCCGAGATAGCAGGGTCGTAGGTATCTATGGGTTGATTACGTCCTGTGAGTTTTGAAGTGCTGAGCCGAACACTGTGGCCAATGGCTTTGGCGCGACCACAAAGGATCTAGCTCGTTTGTGCATTTAACTATGTTTAAAACGAACTTGGCTTTATAAAAGTTGTTTAGATTTCCTTAAAAATAAGAAAAGATGCCAATTTTGGGTTGATTTCAGTCGTTTAGGGGTGTTAGCGAGAAAACGCGCCTTTTCCGCCCCGCCGCTGTATGCTCTCCCTGTCGCCGTTTATGTACCACGTGTGCGATACTTCGACCCTCACGCCCCCGTGTCCGCTGTTCTGGTTCCCGTGACCACGTGCGAGGTCGCGCACGAGGGCCGGGACGGCGCCGCGACACGGGGCAGTCGACCAGCAGACTCCGCCGATTACGCGGCTGACGCAGCCGCCGACGTACCCGGAGTGTGCGGCGAGACGCTCGACGCCGCCACTCATCGATTACGCGACTGACGCAGTCGCCGACGTATCCGGAGTGTGCGGCCACCCGTTCGACGCCGCCACTCAACGCTTTCTACTGTCATCTTTCTCATCTTTATCGCAATAGAATCATCTACTCTTCAACAAGTCTTTCAACTCTATCGCCGCCGATGGTCTCCCGGAATTCTACGAACGATTATCACGAACAAGGGGCATGGTACGATTACATCCGCCCTTGAGCACCCCAATGATTTTTGGAAATCCACACCTCTGACTGGTAGACTTGGTTGCCGGAGACGAGGCGGCGGAGAGCAGCGCACTGACTGGCCAGCTGTCAGTGCAGGCTCCGGGGTCAGCAGCGGCTCCAGCGGAGACGAGCTGGAGCGAGCTGGGGCTGAAGCCCAGCATCTGCGAGCTGGGCCGGCGGCGGCTGGCTGCGCTCGCCGCTCGGTGCCCGTTTCGCGCGTTCCGTCGGCCGACGCCTGCAGGCGAGCGCGACTGGGCTGAACGCGCGGCCGGCACGCCGCGCCCGTGCTCGGGCGGCGTAGCATTGCTCTCCAAATAAAGACAAACGGAAAAAAAATAGTTTGCATTGCAGATATTGCTTTCTAGCGCATGCAGTTGGAAAACGGATAGAGGCCGGAGTCGGAGTTGGAGTCGGAGTCGGAGTCGATTTTTTCAGGCCGGAGTCGGAGTCGGAGTTGGAGTTGCTAAAATTCGGTCGACTCCACAGCCCTGCCCCCGAGTACCCTGCCAAAAATCATGCCACATGTCTATGAGACTGTGCACTCCATGTTCCACCGCGACATTTTTGCTCCTACTTGTAACTCTGCGTGGCAGGTCGGTAAGGATCCGTATTTAAAAAACTACCCTTGTGCATATTACGCTCACTACGTGATTAGCCAGACTTGTTTATCCAATTTTTGGTGAGAGTTTCCCATTTCCCTTCCTTATTTGCCCTTTTTCATGCATGTATATTCTCCCCCATCCCCTCGGTGAGAGGGATGGGGAGAACTTTCCCCGTCCTCTCGAAACCTACCATAGGTTCTCAATGCGCGTTCAGTCCAGCGGCCCACGCCGAATAGGCAGTGAGTGCAATGGCTGTTTTTATATTACAAAGTGTATTAAGGACTGATGTAAAGTGCGTTTTAATCCATTTAGATGAAAGAAGCAACAATTATCCTCCACCAGATCGAACGGGAAGTACAGTTCATGTCATTTTGCCCGAGCGCCGCTGCGTTGGGCGCAGCGCGCAAGCTGATTCACGCTGATACGCGATTTGGAGATTATATGGAGATCTTAGCTCCTTTATATGCTGTTTCAAAAAGGAAATCTGGCTTTTAGAATGTAAAAAAGCACAGTTTGCATTTCTATAATTTGGATGCATTTGAAAATAAATTCGGGTCGGGCCCAGCCCGGGCCGGTGCCATAAGGTGACCCGGGAAGCAGGTCAGGTCACGACCCACCAGTCCCACGCGAGTAGGGTGGAAGGATGTGCGTTAGCAGGCGTGATATTGCTGAGTTAGGCTTCAGTGTCGGTGTCTTGCACCTTTCAGTGACGAATTTACTGGAGTACCTGGATATAAAATTTAGCGAGGATCTTGGTTCTTCTTCGGCGCTAAATTAAGGTCGCGTAAGGTTTCTCATCTCCAAAATTAAGAGGAAGTGGGAGGCCGCGTGTCGAAGTAAGCTTAAATTTCTAAGCACTATCAGCGAGTGTCTGAACGGCGTGTTCTGCTTGTCCTTGCCCATGTGCCAGGCTACCCACCGCGAAAGACCAACCCACCAGCACGCCAACAGAGTTCCCAGGTTAGTGTGATAGGTACACGCACACTAGCTTGGAATGTAAACCATCCGCTATTATTATTGGATGTCGCAGTTGGAATTAGCTTACGCTTACGCTTGATTTGAGTCGTGACCATTAATTTTGGGTTATTGCACCTCTATTTTCCTTTCTTATCTCGCTTGAGATAACATATTTGAAATCAGCGCACCAAAAAGGACCTACATACTCATTTGCAATGTCTTACAGGCTCCCTAAGCCAGCTTTCGGGCCGTGACGCGCTAGAAGGGTCAATCCGCCCACTGTGCGGTGGCTCGAACGCTTTCCAAATTTCCTCTCTTTTTGATCAGTCGCTACCAATCATCGTTTCGCCACACAACAAAGGCCAGCTTGGCATTCAGCAAACCTCTGCAGAAATATGGCCGACAGGAGAATTTCCGGACAATCGGAGGGCTGTGCAAAGGTGAACCGTGCGCCACTGTAGCGAACCGTCCGATACTGTAGCGAATCGTGCGACATTGTAGCGAACCATGCGACACTGTAGAGAACTGTGTTCCACTGTAGCGAACCATGCGACACTGTAGCGAACCGTGTGACACTAGAGAACCGTGCGACACTGTAGCGAACCGTGCGACACTGTAGCTAACCATGTGACACTGTAGCGAACCGTGCGATACTGTAGCGAGCCGTGCGACACGGTAGCGAACCGTGCGTAACTGTAGCGAACCGTGCAACACTGTATCAAACCGTGCAACACTTTAGCGAACCATGCGACACTATAGCGAAACGTGCGACACTGTAGCGCACTGTACCACACTGAAGTTCGGCACTGTGAGAAACCACAGAACAGCAAAGATAAAACACATGCTTCTTAGCTTTAACTTTCTGCGTTTGCTTCTGGGAAATCAAAGTGCATTCAATTCTATCAAGAATTACCGAACCGAAAATATAGCCGAATGGGGGATGTAGTTGCCTTAAATTCTTAGGTAAATAACTCGATAAGTCATTTTAATGAAACACAGTATAAATGCTAAAGCATCTGGAATATCTCAAGCTGTTCCATGCAGATATTAATATAGAAATGGTTCGCTTCTAGCATAGGTAAAGGACAAGTTAACAGAAGACTAACTAAAGCACAAAACATATTTTAACGTACATGCATGTATTTTCTTCGCTTTCATTCAGACATTCGCTCCAGCATGGCCGACTGGTCCTTACATCGACTACATATAAACAAATGATCGGCATTATGTGTGATTGACTTCATGAATATCATTGCATGTCGATAAACTATCAAAGAATGTTAAAGGGAGTGTGTCTACTGACATCGCTTATTTGGGGGGTTTTGACACTGGTTTATAAAACATAATTTTATGAATCGAACCATGCTTTTCATTTCTCCAGATTCTCACTAGTTGCTGAGATATCCCAAAGACCCCAGGAACTGGCTGGTAGACAAAAGTTATTGGGTAGACCCCAGAGGACTTACCACTATTAGAAGCATAGATAATATCGGAATAACTATACAAATTTGCTAGCATATCGTTAGCGCCAGCCAATAGCATTTGGCCAAACAGCTCGTGAGCGCTGATAGCAGCAGCCGAACAGAACCTCGACGGCCATTTTGCTTTTCGACGGTTTGTTAACATTGTTCGTATCGATTGTTTATTGTGTTATGTGCGCCGTTTTACATAACATCTTCTTGTCTCTGATTACCTTCACTATAGTGGCGATCGTTTATCGATATCGAAGAGAAGAAAACAAATATATAAGTGAAAATTATACTAAAGGGGCTCCAGATGCGAATTTCGTCGTATCCAACAATCAAACCAATATCCACTTACCGTATTAAATACACTTTTTTGACATTCCAAAAACAGTAAACACACTCCCTTTAAAGGGAATGTTTCACCTTTGTATTGTTTTTGAACAGAGATAGACATTATATTTGGCCGTTATTGAAATGTCTAAATTATTAAGGTAATTTTCCCCAAAACTTATCCCTGTTTAAGAAATTAAATTTAGAATTTGCAAAATGGGGTCTAGGCTAGTGCCGCCGCTGATTGGCTGACATCCACTTCAAGGTTTTAGGTCCTGGAAGTCCGACGACCTGTATTTCTCGAACCTTGGCGAGTACGATGTAAGCAGCGGCCAACGCGATAGGTTGCGGTCCAAGTTGAAGTTGTTCGTGTTGTTTGAGGTATCAGTTATGGATAGATGTATTCAAATGAGGTCCACAATGACGTTGGCTTTTCACTCATTCACGTTGAATAGGTAAACAATGGGGAAATTGGATCACATATACACTAAAGGGCAAAGGCACACGCATGCATACACATTCACTGATTCGCATCCATACCTACATAGCCTAAAGCGACTTGGCAAATCGCTTTACATCGGCCCGAAAAGATGGTATGTCAGGCTCAACGTGCATGTCGTTCATCAGTGACACCCCGCGATAACAAAGGCGCCGTCTCCCGCCTCCACACGAATAGACGGGAGGGTGAACATGTCGGCTCGCCTGGTATTGTGGTTGTGCCGCTGTCGGGTTCGCGGTCCGATTGTCTGTAGGATGCTCTCCGGCTGGCCTGACACGATTGTCCTCTCAACTGCGCACACTGTGTGGTAAGCCACTAGCTGTTTGACCTCTATAGCTCTCCATAGCTCAATAATGACGTCATCATCCCAAATTTAACAACTCAATTTGTATAGTCAAAAAAAAATTCAAGATAAAAAATACCCCCATCGTTTTCAGCAGCATTTACTCCATATTTTCTACTACAACCAGCGTATATTTGACAACTTTCAGAAAGGTGAAACATTGTATGATCGCGTAGCATCTCCGCCGTTCCGTGTTCATCCGCTTACCAGTGAGATACTGTCCCGCACTGCAGTCATGCACTGCGGCACAGTCTATATGGCTGTTACGAACGTGACGCATCAGAGAGCCTCGGGGCAACACATCCGTCGTTTCATGGCCGAGGGTATTTCGATCGGTTGGATGTTTAGTCAAAGGCTTCGCCAACTACCAAAAGCTTGGGGACATTGGCATTCTAAAGGCGATATTATCCGTGTAATTACCATAGGTATGACGTACAAATCTGAAAAGTTGGGCCGACATGTCCCCCCCCGTGGCGCGGAGTGCATGATTTCAGTAATTCTTGAGTGATATCAGTTGCGATAATGTATCTGTCATTATTGAGGAAATAGGGTTTATATTTTTTAAACATTTTCAACAAAACATGACGTACCAAAACATAACGGCATCGCTGGTGGGTGTTCGAGCCCAGCCAGATGATAAATCGATGCTGAAGACGTTCAAAGCGTGCCAGGTGGGTGATTGCGGCGCCGCCCCAGATGACACTGGCGTAGTCGATAACAGACCTAACATGGGCGTTAAAAGCACAGCGCATGGCCTGGTGGTCGAACCTGGCTCGTTCAGGGGTCGACGGCATCCGCATACTGCGCATAAGTAGCCCGAGCATCTGGCTGGTTTTAGCCACTGTGGCGTCGACGTGTTGAGCAAAAGTCAGTTTTGAGTCCAAGATGACCCACAGGTCACGCATATGAGCACAGCGTTCCAGCTGGTGGCCGTCGAGCGTGTAGTTTGACTGAACTGGAGATGCACGAAGAGTGAATGTAATGGTCTTGCATTTAGCTGGTTTGAGTTTCAGTTTCCAGGTTTTTGACCATATGCAGAGACGGGTTAGATCTGCCTGAAGGGCGTCTACATCGCTTTGATCATGAATCCCGTGACTTTTTATGTCATCTGCATACACCAAACAGCCAGTTTTGATTTGGTCCGGAATGTCAGCAACGTAGCAGGCAAAACAAAAAAAATAATCTAGGCGCCTACATCGCATTAATATCCCGGCTTGTCATGCTGCTCTCAGAGCCACTGACTGGAATGGCGTGTTCTCACGCGTGGAAGTGTCAGACCAGTGGTATGCCTTCATAAATTGTCTCCTCCCCATCCTCGACCATCACGCACCTCTAACACGCATCAAAATTCGCAACCCGTCGACTCCCCCTGTATCTGACACCACTCGCAACCTGATGGCACAGCGTCGCAGACTTCTTGTCCATAGTGGTAGGACCCCTGAGTTCATTGCGCTTAACAAACAGGTCTGTTCTGTCATTCGTCACGACACCAGGCAGGACATCCCCAAGCGAGTGCATGAGCTGGGTCCTAACACCATATTTCGGAATGTGCGTCAAATCATCGTGGGCAAGAAGTCTGCCGACCGCATTGTGCCAGAGGCCACTCCTGGCGAATTAAACCAGTACTGTGTAGGCGTTGGTCCCGGGTTGCGAGTAAGGTCCGGGCCAGGGGTGAGAGCACCCCTCTCTCCCTGTCCGTCTGCCTCGTGTCGGCACATGTGCCTTAACCCGCCATTGACTGGGGGGAGGGGGGGGGGGGGGCGTTTAACGCCCGCCCCCACCCCTGATGAATTTTCGCAATAGCTGAAAAACTAATAGCGCTATCAACCTGAAACTTCGGGTACCTTCTTATAAATAATTTTTACGTCTTGTGTGCAAAAATGGGGGGGAAATAGTCGATTTTTTCCTCTCAAGTTTTAGCGAATTTAGTGACGTCACTACACACGAGTTTTACACCAAAATCAGCTAAACTTTGCCAGGCCGTATAAATGCCATATTTGAAGAAAAATGCAATACAAAACGCAAAAAAAATTATAAAATTGCAACAGCTACAAACCTGCTATCTCGGATTTGCGAAAATGTTAGTTCGAGGAGACAGAGAAGGGTTAGTTTCGGACCCCCAAAACTAAAACAATCTTCTCTTTTTTTTGGGGGGGGGGGAATTATCAAAAAATCAAAATTTTCCCAAATATTCGAAAAACCGGAAGATATGTCAAAGAACCATACCTAGGCAACTACCATACCAAATTTCAAACTGATATCTCCATTTTTGACTGACTTATGACATCTAAAGTATGGGTAACTCATTACATTTTTTGTATTGCGTTGTTTGGCTTGTATTGACTGGATACAGACAAATCAATGCCACCACTGTATTTCTGAGATAACACTGGCAACATGCCTTTTTGTTTAAATTTAACAATTTAAAATTTTGACCTTCGGTGACCTGAACTTGACCTAAAATTGACATGTACTTCACGTAAATGAAGTCAGGTGGTACAATAGCTATCACTATCGAATTATACGTGGAAAATAACTCATAAAACATGTGTTGCATGACTTTCGTAGATATTTTGAGCATAGTGACCTTTTGTGACCTGACCTTGACCTTGACCAACAATCTCACTTTAGCTCATGCGGGATATGTATCATACCTTTGGCAGCACTTTGGGTGAAACTGGTCGCAATCGAAGGCTTTGGATGGAAAGTATGGCCGATAAACTGAAATACGCTCGATTTTGACCTTTGACCTGACCGTGACCCAACATTTGACATCACCTTGAAATTTGTGAGCATGCTTTATATTTTTATTATTGAGAACTTTCGATTGCCGTCTTGTGCGTCTCGCTGCGATCATTGGTTCGGAAGATAACCAGGAGGGGTGTTTAACGCCCCGCCCCCCGCCCCCCCCCCCCCCCCAGTCAATGGCGTTCTGCTGAGACCCCAGTCAATCCCGGGTTAAAACTACAGCCTATCTCTCTGTCTGTTCTCTGGTTCTTCTTCAACTCAATGAAAAATGCAGGGGTCTGTGGTGCTGACGGCATCTCTATGCAGGTAATAAAGCTTTGTTCTGCTGCTATTGGTCCCGTTCTCCTCCATATCATCAATACTTGCCTCTCTTCCGGCGAATATCCAGCGCCCTGGCAAATTTCATTGTTCATCCCATACACAAAGACGGCAGCCAGTCCGAAGCTTCCAATTTACGGCCCATCTCCATTCTCGCTGACCTTCCAAAGCTAATTGAGCGATATTGTGCAGGCGTCAGCTTTACTCATACATGTCGGATAACAGCCTGCTCTCCTCATCCCAGCACGGGTTCCACTCCCTGCTCTCTACTGAGACCGCCCTTCCGACTGTCTCTGATCACATCCTCTCTGTCTCTGTCTCCTCGATGTCTCCAAGTGCTTTGATGTTATCGACCATCCTATGCTCCTCTCTAAACTACGTACAGTCGGTCTACTAATGATCTTCCCTTGCAACAAACGTAGCGCTACGGTCGCGATAGGCACAAACAGTGTGGTTTCCCCACCGTAGGTTGGTACCCTCTAGCCGTTTCCACGATGGTTATTTTATTGCATTGGTACCATCCGTAAAGTACCACATTCCTAAAGGACCTAATTGTGGCTGTCTGACAGGTGCTTGACCTGGGGAGGGGGAGGGAGGGAGTGCGGGGCGGTGTCGGAATGGAATGCGCCGCGACCCGGGTGGTGGTCAGGGCCGTCTGTCTCGAGGGTCAAAGTCACCTATGCTGAGCTGGCAGAGATCCAACATTGGAGAATGAATAACAGTTCCCGTCACATCAGCCCAAATAGCTCAGTCGGTATAGTCGTCTCTCCTAGCACATTCGTAGCTTGGTCGTGGGTTCGAACCGCGCTGGCACCAGGTGCTTTTACGTGGATTTCTTTCTTAATAATGCCACGTGTCATGTGCAATGCAGAACCCCGAAATTACGAATGCAAACGTCCACCTGATGATTCTACGCGAAAAGCAAACAAATGCAGTGCGCCTCGCACATGCCGCTCCGTACTTCACGCTTCGCCAACACACCCGGGCGGGTTTATCAGGGGTGGTAAAAATGCTTCAAGTGGCGCACACCGTATACCGTATTGGCAAATTCGGCCCCCAGGTACCGCGGCATGAAGTGTCATTTACTGGCTCGACATCGTGACTTCTGCTCGCAGTGCGGTGACACAGACAAGAGCGGATCCAGAATGGGTTGTTAGGGTCAGTTTGGGGAGGTAAATCCCAAAAACTCTCACACAATTCTGAGAACTCATCGGATTTCGCTTGCTTGTGCATCGATAACTGATTTTGCAATATTTTCTGCCAGAACAAACAAACAAACAAATAAAGGGAAAAGCCAACGGACATTGAATAGCAATGTAACGATGCGGAAAAGTGTTGAAGTGGAGTGCTTTGACAATCACGTGTGTATTGTGTCCAAAACTCCCCTTGTGCCTTCAAGGGTTTCTGAGATTTGCCTGTTCTGTGGTTGAAGACCGGACCCTGGCATTGTAGCATCAGAGTGGTTATTGTCGGCGAACAATAGACCGTCAACTTACCAAGTTCCTCCCTGTACGTTTTGGCAAATGCGTCTATACTGTCGCAGGGACCAGGTTCACGGGCATATGGGCGCCTAGTGACTTAACGAAGCATTCCAAGAATTTCAGTGTTTTTCTTAACAAATATACTGACAATGTTGATAACAAGAACATACATACGGGAAGATAATGCTGAATGAATGTAGATGGGTAAAAACAAATGGGAGGAGAATTTAGCATTCATTTTTATTTTTAAGGCCGTCATTAAAACAGCAGCAGCACCAACAGTGTCGACATATTTGTATCAGCGGCGGCTGCCTGACTGACAACTGCCAAACGCAGCCATGATGATATGAAGTGTTCATCCCTGCCTGGACACCACATCCCCGTGTCAAACATGAACGCAACCGTGCGACTGTTTCGAGTAGGAGCTTCGTGATTTAAAGTGAGTCGCGCTATGAGAGTAGCGCCGACGTCCTGCAACTGGATTTCGACTATCATTATCATATTCCTCGCTATCAACCTGTTCTATAGGTTCTATGCGCCTACTATGGAGAAGGAGCACCACATTCTGCGGAGCTGCTATGCATAACAAGACTACGGTAGTTCAGAAGCGAGAGCGGTTGTGCGCAGACAACGGTCGTCGTCTCACTTGCATTGCCCACGCTGCTGCTTTGTTTCCGCTTTGCTGCGATCTGTTACTGGCCCGCTAGTCTGTCACAACACACCCCGGAGCCCGCCCAAGATTTACATTGTGAGTTTGTGTTCGCCCTCGTCAGCTTAACTTCCACGATTGTTCGTCGTTGGTGCGTGAAATGTGCAAAGTTCGCCATCCTGCGGCGTTTGCCGCAGCGTAAAAGCCACACGATTGTTCTGGGTGACTGTGTACATGTTTAGCCGCCTCCGGCCTGTGTGCCGGACATGAAAGCGACAGCTGTTGCAGTCGCTGCCGGCGGAGGCCCAGAGGACTGCGAGAGGTTGCATACCGCGAGCGGCCAGCATGCCGGGAGATAAATCTCTCCGGAGTGAGGTGAGATGATGTTCATAAACTGTCTGCAGGGTCGTGACGAGGCTGTCAATGCGGGCATAATGGCACATAATGGGGCCAGGGACGGTTCATCTCATAACCGTCCAGCATACACCGTCACCTATAGTCAGTCCAGGGCTGCCACGCGGATATAACGCCAACAGGCAAATGGCTCTGCTGAACATAAGGATGCTCATTATGTCCGGCGAATGTGCCATCACCGTAGTTTGTGTTATAGCTCCAAATTGACATAGTATAACAAAGGTAAGCATATGGCGTCAAACTACTGCCGTGCATTTCACTGCCGCAAATAAAGGTGTACTGCAGCGAGCACTGGGCGTTGTGGAATCCACCAAAACACCCCAATATCGTGTTTGACACCCCCTCATCATATCTGTTTTGCATTGAAGACCCCCATTTCCCGCTACATAGCATTCCTTTTAAACCTTCACAGCCGCGCCCCGCACCGTGAAATCAAAGTCACTATACATCACAGGCGCGGATCCAGGATTTCGGTCAGGGGGGAAGGCGCCATACAAAAAGTTGCGCCCTACTGGCGCGTTTGTATGGCGCGACATGGGCACGACCCGGGCTGAGGGGGGGGGGGGGGGGCTAGCGCCCCCCCCCCCCCCCTGGATCCGCGCCTGCCTCGTTCCACTCAAAATTTGCGGCCGAAGCGCTTTCAGCAATTTGCATTGCATTTGCATTTGACAATTGAATTTAAAACTCCTCGTGATATTTGTATCGTGCTATTTTTATTAAAGCGCTTCGACCGCAAACTTGGAGTGGAACGAGGTATAACCGCCATCTTCCTGAGGCACTGGTGACGTCATGCAGGTCAGTGACGTCACGCGTTACTGTGCTGAGTCTTACCTTGCTGGTGACGAGGTCGGCGGCCAGCAGGAGACTGTCGGCGATGATGGACGTGACGTCACTCTGCACCTCCTCCAACTCCTGGGGACGAGACAGAACATAACCTGAGAACCTGACAGAACAGAACCTGAGAACTTGACAGAACAGGACCTGAGAACCTGACAGAACAGGACCTGAGAACCTGACAGAACAGGACCTGAGAACCTGACAGAACAGAACCTGAGAACCTGACATCAGAACCTGGGGACCTGACAGAAAAGAACCTGAGAACCTGACAGAGCAGGACCTGAGAACTTGACAGAACAGAACCTGAGGACCTGCCAGAACAGTACCTGAGGACGAGACAGAACAGAACCTGAAGAACAGACAGGCCCTCTGCATTCGACAAAACAGAACCTGAGAAACAGACAGGCCCTCTCCGTTCGACAGAGCAGACGGGCTCTTAACAACCGTGTATTCACATTTGCCACAGCGATGATGGACACTGGCATGGCAATGCTGAACAACATGAGAGAGCATAATTTAACATTTAACCAGCTGCAATGGGGGACACTGACACACAACATTTACCGAGTAAATACATATGTATGCTTCACTGTGTACTCAACAACATAACCGCAATATAGGTAATCGATGTGAAATGGCTGGGAATATGTTACAATATTATGGAACATAACAGATAATTAGTGTGAAACATATTGAAGATTGCAGCTCATGCAATAACTTAATTGTTACTAGAATGCCAACAATATTTGTTGATAAACAAACATGATATAATACTATATGATTCTATTGGTTTTATATGTGTGACTTCGCCCAGAAATGGCTTTTCCCGTCGCGATCATGGCAAATAAATTCATAGATAAATATTCCTTCCCTTACCGACGTCAGACCTCATCAATCATTGACATGAGCAAATGCAGATACCATTCTAAATTATGTGCCAGCGGCAGTGGTTCTCCTCGGTCCATGCCCAGGATATAGCCAGCCATCATCTGACAGAGTCGTGTGTCGCCATTCTCATCTCGCAACCCTTTCTGTCTTGCCATCGTATGATCCAATCTAGATGGCATTTCGCGCTCACTTGGGACGAGCCGGTTGTTTGTTGTTGTTTCATGAGAACTGAGGTGAAGAATGGCACGAACTGGTCGCCAAATTTCAGAACGTTGGAGCCAGTGTTCGTCACAGGCCCACCAACCCCCAGCCCGGTCCGGCCCGGGCCCATGAACATGCCAAGCCTAGGCCCGGACCAGGCCCGGACAAATTAATAAATGTGAGGCCCAGGCCCGGTCCGGCCCGTTCAGATTAAGCATATAATTATTTTCACAAAATTTGCAATCATTATCTCTGAAAATGAACGCAACAAAAAACGATTTAATCTTTTTTGGAACCAAACAAAGGGTGAAAAAAGCGTCGAACTTCCAGTTTGATCTGTCGAGCACCACACTTCAGTCATCACATGCCATACAAATATTAGGAGTCACCATATTGACCAGTCCCTGTCCTGGGACCAGCAAATCTCTACCGTGGTGCATCGATGCTATAGCATCCTCATCTCCCTGAACATATTTCGGCGTCACTTCACACCAAAAGCTCTCATCACAATCATTCAAGCCCATGTCTTCTCTCAAATAATGTATTGCCTTCCCGTTTATGGTGGAGCAGCTGACTATCAACTGAATCGGATTCAAAAGGTGATTAACTTCGCAGCTCGAGTGGTCACCGGTGCAAGGCGCCGGGATCACATCACACTCCAACGCTGAACGCACTGCGCTGGTACCGGATCGGCCAACTAATCGAGCACCGTGACTGTATCAAGGTGTATCGAGCCCTCACAGACCAAAATACCCCACCCGCAGTAAGAGCAATGTTCACCCCCCGATCAGATGTTGCCATGCGGGACACCAGGCTGACGGACACGGCGCAACTCCACCTGCCGAGGGTACAGCTGACCGGCACTCAGCGCTCATTTGTATACAGAGCAGCGGCCGCATGGAACACTCTTCCAACTGAGACCATGAATGCCCAAACTCTGGGGAGCTTCAAAGTAGCACTACGAAAAGAAAGCCTCATCAGTAAACTGTCTCATCTGTGTAGCACTATGAAATGAACGTATCTTCCTGTATATTATTGGGTCTTGTGCTGTGTGTATATATATATATATATATATATATACCTATGTGTGTGCTGCCTCACCTATGTAGAAGCTGTCAAACCGATGTCCCGAAAAACTATGTTCGCATGGATGGACTGGTTAATACAATACAATACAGTATTTACTTGTATACTATAAATATGAAACAATTAACCAACTATGCTAACCACAAAAACAAAAAGCCACAGCCACAGCAACAGTGTGTTGCTGTGGAAATGAACAACTGGTTAAAATATGTTTAATCTCTGATCTGAGCTTGCGCGCGGTCCATGGCCCATAGGGCCAGCCCGGCCCGTGACGAACTCTGGTTTCAACGTATACCCTGGAAACAACGTGGCGAAACGTGTAATATAAAAGCCAGTTATAAGTGTTGGCTAATTACAATACCTAATGTAAATTGAGTCTTCCAATATATCCCGTCTGTTAAAGTATACTTATCGCGACGTTTTAGCAAAACGATCTAGCCTGCGGTTCTTTACGGCTTCAATTGTTTTTAGCGTTATTTCTTAAAACGCGCAGTGGAGGGTGGGGGAACTTTTGTGCCCCCCCCCCCCACATGTTTTTCGTTAATATTTCAATAACGAAACAGAGAAGGGTGGTTTTTGTTGCGTGACATTAACGCCAACTCAATAGCAGATCGTTTGACGCCAACAAAATCAAAATCGGTCGATAAATTTTTGAGTTATATGGATTTGTATTCCAAGATGGCGGCCAGAATCGCGGTCGGCAAATCGGTATCTTCGGAACAAACAGTCGGATCGGGATAATTAAAACGCCATTCGGTAGCCAATGTCAATGTGCATCCCGGAAACAATTTTGGACACATTGCTGTGACCTATGACGTCACAGAGGTCAAATTCCAAAAATTGTGACATTTGCCCAGATTTGACCTTCGTGACCTCGTATGACCTTGAATATATTGACTGATGGTCAACAAAATTTTACAAAATGTATATAATCATAGCACCTATGTACCCTGTAAGTTTCATCATGCTAGCTCTCATACTTTCGGAGATCTTAGGGGGGGGGGGGCACTAAAGTGCCCCCCTCTCCACTGCGTGTTAGTGGCATACCCCTCTCCACTGCGCGTGTTAACAGTTGGCTCAGACATATTTTATCCACGGAACGGTTTACGTTTCAAGCATGCTGTTTTTGGTTTAAATTAGCAGTTACAATAAAATAGCATTATTAAGTGGTGAACAATGTTTGGCATAAAATCGTATGCATAAATTATTCAAATATATATGTCATTTTCTCATAAAGCATGACACAAGCGGCTTGCTAATGCAAAATTGTGAATATTATATTTCTTCTGACGTATAGTTCTGAGCCGATTTGTGGTATATTGTTATTGCTATACGCACTTGTGATAGCTGTCAGGACAACGTGGGCAGAAAGCCTTCCTGAAGACGGATACAGCGTGACCCAAAGCGGCTTAGAGTCAGCTTTGCATCATAACCCGAGTATCATGGTGTCGACATCGACATTAATATAATCTTATTCCGCCATTAGCCAAAGTCCTGCACAGATTATATTATGTCTTTTTTCAGCAACCCGCCTGTGCAGCCAGAGTACTGCGTCTTTGCCAGTCATTAAGTGAATATGTTTCCAAGGAGAAAACTATGGACGAGCGGTGACATATTGCATTACACGGTGGTTATGAGGCCGATGGCGCTTCTACAAGATATTGCTGTGTCGTAAATTCATTACTATATTGGATGTCTTGCTAGGTGCTATATTTATCAACCTCTGCAACGTTTAGTGACATCCGGGATGATATAGTTCTCCGAGAGACAACGATGCACTTTTGTGGATTACAATGGTGTTTTCATCGGCGGACTCAAAGCCTTTGTCCTGTTCTGGGTCGCAAAATGTGTTTTATTTCTTGGATCATACATTTGTAATATACCAACGGCCATTATCCCGCGCCCCGCTGGGGTCTCCAGCAGAACGCATCCCGCTGGGGGTACATTTTACCCCCTCGTATCTTCCGAAACAATGACCGCAGCGAGACGCGCAAGACGGCGATCGAAAGCTCTAAATGAGATGAAACTAACGCATACCCGGACTTCTTAAAATAAGGTCACATGTCAGGTCACGGTCAGGTCAAAGGTTAAAATCGAGTAATTTGAGTTAATGGGCCATACTTTTCATTCAAAGCCTTAGGATACGACTATTATCGCACACAAATATCTTAAAGGTATAATACATCTACCACATTACCGAAAGTGAAATTTTGACCAAAGGTCAACGTCAAGGTCAGGTCACAAAGAGTCACTATTGGCAAGAGGTCTACGAAAGTCATGCAAGACATGTTTTATGGGATATTTTACACGTAGAATTTGAAAGTAGCAGCCATTTTCACAACTTGACCCTATATAATGTCCATCAGGTCAAGGTCCAGTCACAAAAGGTCAAAAGTTGAAATTGAGTATTCTAAATAAAGCAGACATGTTTCTAGACCAGTTTTTTCTCCGAAATACAGCGGTGGCATTTATTTGTCTGTATGACAGGGTTTAGGACTTTGGACCGGTTTCGCGGCCAAAACCAACCCGAAATCAGTGTTTTTGTTTCACTGCAAAAAACAACCTATCCGGATCAGTTTTTCGTTAGGAATTCGAATCTGGAATAGAAAATAGCATGGCATATATTGCTTTGTCTCATCCCGTTAAGGTATCTCCCTGATCACTTCGCGTCTGCGTGCGGTTGCCTTGTAAAAAATAACGTTTTTACCATACGAGTTAAATCGGCAGGAACACCAATAGGATCTGTAGACAAGATGTTCAGGTACAGTAGCCATTGGTTTTCTAATCGATGTAGGTCATTACAACAACAACAAAAAAAATTACAGGAGGGTCATTTGTTTACAATGGAGGTCAACAACAACACGCAAGCACGAAACCATTGATTGCACCGTCAAGTTAGCTCGCAGAAGATTGACAATGGCACTAATTTTGTTCCTAAGGCTTTGCTCAATCGATCCATCTACAATTGTTACTATTTAGAACCCGGATAAGTGTTGTAGAAGAATGGTTTTATGGGAAATTGTTACTAAATTGTCCGATTTGAATATAGTTTTTACTCTGGTCGGTTGGGCTAAGATCCAACGCAGCGTCTAAATACAATGTGAGGAACTAATTGAACCCGATATGCTCTGAAAGAAAATTGAATGAACAAGAGAATGAGCGCGAACTCCGCCAAGCATATGGTTGCGGTGCTACGGCTCTTCGAAGTTGGGCAACCAAATATTTTTTACCCTGAAAAACACGTTTTTTCCCCATTTTGTCGTCTTTTACGCTAAACTATTCATACTCTGAGTAAATATATTTAACTTTTGAGGATGGTAAATGAGATTCCACTTAATTTCCAATATTTTGACGCCAAGTTTGTCAAGATTGGTTTAAAACTGACGCGTGTAGATTTTGTTTACACCCGTTTCCGCAAAACCGGTCCAGAGCTCTGGATACCCAAACGATACCCATACCAAATTTCAAAGCAATATCCTTATTTTTGACTGACTTATGGCTCCCTAAGCTTTTAGTGACCAGATATGACAGGGTTTCGGACTCTGCAGAGTCCGAAACCCTGTCGTATCTAGTCACTTAAAGCTTAGGGAGCCATAAGCCAGTCAAAAAAAAAGATATTGATTTGAAATTTGGTTTGGGTATCATCCATACTTAGTTCTCCAACATATATTCCGTTTATTTAATATCTTAAAAAAATTATTTGTGTAGGATTTTTTTCCCCGGAAAAATCACCTTTTTGGATTTATAATTTTGAAAATCCGAGATAACCATTTTGAAGAAAATGTAATTGCCTTTCTTTTGACGTTTTGTATTTTCAATGTGCATCAAAACTCGATTTTCTACGATTTGTCAAACATTTATGTTTTCACCAAAAATTATATGACGTGACGTCATTAAAACGTCATTATATCCCGAAGAACTACATCAATGTAAGTGAAATTTGATGAGAAGACGTGGAATTGATGCAGCATAAGATACTGCAAGTTTACAGTCGCTATCTATCATAGTTTTCAAGTTATTTAGAAAATTCGGGAGGGGGGGGGGTAAAATTTACCCCCCTCCCAACGAGGCGCGGGTTAACCCTCGCCCTACGGGGGGCCTGACAGGACCCCACCCTCTCCTTAGGTTTTTCTTGAATAGTTTTTAACACGTGCGGCGCATCTTGCTGAAATTTTTGGTACCTGAGTTTACAACAATTATACGTATGCTGTAAAAATGTAATTGAAATTGGTTAAGTAGTTTGGTAGATAATCATGTTTTGATGACGTCATGGTGGTGGCAAAAATACAAATATTTGACAAATGGTAGAAAACAGAGTTTTAAAGGAAATTGCAAACGCAGTTCATCAAAGATACAAAATGGCATTCACTTTAAAAATGGCAATCTCGGATTTTCAAAATTTTGAGTTTGTGACCCCTAAAACAAAACAAAAACTAGTTTTGGGGGAAAATCCCCACAAAATCAACATTTTCAAAGATGTTAGAAAACCCGGAATATATGTGAGAGAACTGAGTATGGACAATATCCATACTAAATTTCAAAGCAATACCTTCATTTTTGATTGAGTGATGGCTCCCTAAGTGTAAGAAACTGAGAAACTGATCACACATATCACTGACAGATTGCAAGTTAGTGACCAGACTTGTTTACTTCCATCGATGAAATGACAATGTACTCAGTAATAACCTATATAACCTTTTATGTCTAGCTTCTCAGTGTAACTATTTCTACAGTATGAAAATCGCGTAACATCACATAGACTCCGGTTGTCTCTGGAGGATGCCACAAACCCATACACCCACTATTGGTTGCGTCCTGTTATCTATACCAAAGAACAGCAGCCTTCCCTGCCGCCGACCGCTGGCCGACCGACGTGTAAAGATACCTGTGGCGACGGCCGAACGACGTGTAAAGATACCTGTGGCGACGGCCGACCGACGTGTAAAGCAGTGTTCGTCACGGGCCCACCAACCCCAGCCCGGCCCGGCCCAGGCCCATGAACACCAAGCCCAGGCCCGGACCAGGCCCATTCAAATTTATAATATTGAGGCCCAGGCCCAGTCCGGCCCGTTCAGATGAAGCATATAAATATTTTCACAAAATTTGCAATCACTATCCTATCATATTTACTTGTATACTATAAATGTGAAGCAATGAACCAACTATGCTAACCTAAAACAAACAAAAGGTCCACAGCAACAGTGTGTTGCTGTGGAAGTGAACTGCTGGTTAGAATTTGTTTCAGCTCTGACCTGAGCTTCAACATTCTCAGCCCAGGCCCGTCCAGAACCCGGTGATTTCCTTAAAGGGACTGTCCCGCCTTTGTGAAAGTTGTCGTATCACACTTAATTGTATGTCTACATGACAGGCGAGGTAAGCTGAACATGTTCGTGAACTTTTTTCCGAAAAATCTTGGAAGATATTCAACTTTTAGTTTTAAGCGGAAAGTTGGGTTGGTGACGTCATATGATTTGTTTTTAAATAACAGGGAAATCTTTTGTGCTGCCAAATATATGGCACATTTTTTGTCGACATCTATTGCGCAGAAAAAGCGAACCACCCGGTGTCTAGCTGACCTTAAAACAAGTCGACTATCATTACCAGTTGGGTAAAGAGACGACGCTGTCGGTTTAGAGGCCCTATTCAAATACACATGGGCCTTATTTTTTACAGATGTCAAAATCAAACTCGAATATCTTTTTGATTAGATCATTGTAGTTGTTTTAACTGCTACCATACTTAATTGCAATGCCTAGCCATAACAATGGCTATCTCAACTCAAATATAATGTTAAGGTGGGAAAGTCCCTTTTCCTTAAAGTTGAGGCCCAGCCCAGGCCCAGCCCAGGCCCAGCCCAGGCCCAGCCCAGGCCCAGCCCAGGCCCAGCCCAGGCCCAGCCCAGGCCCAGCCCAGGCCCAGCCCAGGCCCAGCCCAGACCCAGCCCAGGCCCAGCCCAGGCCCAGCCCAGGCCCAGCCCAGGCCCAGCCCAGGCCCAGCCCAGGCCCAGCCCAGGCCCAGCCCAGGCCCAGCCCAGGCCCAGCCCAGGCCCAGCCCAGGCCCAGCCCAGGCCCAGCCCAGGCCCAGCCCAGGCCCAGCCCGTGATGAACTCTGGTGTAAAGATACTTGTGGCGACGGGTCAGCGAACGGGAAACGAGAGACTGAACCAGCTCTCAGCCGCTGATATTACGTGATGGGATTAGCGTTGGGATGTCTGCGTCACTGCCGCCGGCGGGCGCTGATTGGCGGAATCAGGGCGGACTCCGGGGCGGATGTGGTCTGTCACGCACCCCTCACTGCGCCCCACCAGCTGACGCGCTCGGTCAGGCGGGAGGTAAGCCGATGTGATAGCGATGTCAGTCCTAATCACGGCACAAGAACGTGACGCAACTCGAGCTTCCCAGGGCGCAATCTTACCAAATCAGCCGTGAATGCCGTGATCAGTACGGCATGCCGTGAATGGAGCGCTCAGAATGCCGCACTTAGGGAACCACGGCGTTTGGTTTGTACAAGTTCGTTGTCGGAATAGCTCAGTCGGGAGAACGCTAGACTGAAGATCGGGATGTCCCGGGTGTCAAAAGTTTTCCAGGCCGACGCACCAATATTTCGTACTACGGCATTGGTAAGGTTGGGTGCAATCACGGCACTTGGGCCCAGGAATCCGCGGAATATGACGGATTGGTCTCGTCGGGCTCTGACGTATTGGAAAGGTATGCAATGGAGATAGATGAAGGGAATTGAAGTTGCCTAGACATGCTAATTTTTCAGATTGTCGCTGCCTATGTAAAAAACATGATTCTATATTATTACCGAGCGGGCGCGAAACGCCCGTGAGGTTTCTCGTCAACGTACCAGACAAATTCATATTTGACCCGGCCCGACCCGGCCCGGCCCGGCCCGGCCCAGCCCGACCCGGTCATACAGACGCTTTTCGGAAGCCAATAACTTTGCAACCACTGCTCCGATCGAGATTGGGTTTTTACCATTGGATAGGTCCATCAAATGATTTTCGTGTTTGGTATGGTGCGTTCTGATAGAGGTGGTACCACAGCGCGTGGGAGTTGGCACACGCGAACGTCGAAATGAACAAAAAACCTTGCAAAAATGATTCTTGATCAAAAATGGCCGTATTATTCTAAGCAATAATTTATACGCTGAAGCATGCAGCGCTCAGGACGTACTCCCTGTTGGCGGATTTGAGAAAGGAGATCATGAACAATGTAATACAACTTAATTTTTATGTTGGCATGCATTGAGGTCTGGCAATTTTTCTGGAGGACTAAAATGACTGTTACTACCACGTGTGCTCCCTTACCGTTTCATATTGCAAACATGTTTTAGCTTTACCAGGGCGCGCTCGCTTGGTCATCGCCAAAAAGGCGTTTTACTGGTAATATATACAACAAGTACATAATGTTTTATATATAAATGTGTTCAGTTGAGTGGTTTCGAAGTAAGCAAATAATCAGCACCATGACCATGCACCATGAACACTTCTTTCCTGATGTTGAGCTTTCTCTTCATTTACCTCTATGATGTCAATATAAACTTGTCTATTTTAGTTTTTGTTTTGTTTTTATACACCGCCACCCATTAATAGGTGCCCAGGAGTGTCCCCACTTCCGAACCCAACGACGCAAAACACCTTACGTTAACACTAGAGATAACACAAAGGAAAATGTCGTGGCACTCCCTATTAAGCAATGGAAACAAACACAAAGAAGCAAAAGAAGGCGGAGGTTGGGCGTTCATAATAAGAAGGCAGAAAGTAATAATTGCTGAAAGCAACAAATCACTGCCCTCCGACTACATCCCCGGATGCTGCGCTCACACGTTCTCATTCATTCCCGGTGTTAGTAAAAGGGTGCCCAATCATCCAGGTCTCTCTCTCTCGTCTAATGCTGCACTATCTGTTGAATTGCAATACCTTCTTAACATTCTCAATGCTGATGGGGGCTTTCCCATAAGAAAACATGTGTTTGGTTTCAGTGG
This sequence comes from Chirona hameri, assembly GCA_036785665.1. Lineage (NCBI taxonomy): Eukaryota > Metazoa > Arthropoda > Thecostraca > Balanomorpha > Balanidae > Chirona > Chirona hameri. The sequence continues at coordinate 49,842 of JAXIVJ010008485.1, forward strand.
AGAGGTATTGATCGCGGCAGCAAAAAGAAACGAGTAGGTTGAGATTCCCTGAGTTCAACACGATTGACAGACATCATTAATATTGGATATACGAGGCCTGATCAAAAAGCATCCGACCTCATTTTTGTACTCGAAGACCATTAGGTTCCGGCGGATGATATCCGATGCCGAGTAAGCTTGGATCGTTGTGCACTTGTTAAAATATTTTGAGCGCCGCCGGTCAGCTCAGTCGCTGTCGAGCGTTGTGTATCTATCATACGTGTCGTTCTTGCTCGTCGCATTTTCGTTTAGTGTCGCGATGACTGAAAGATGTGAGCAAAGATATTGCATCAAATTTTCTCAGAAACTTGGGGACACGCAGCCCGATACCATCAGGAAAGTTCAGCAGGCTTTTGGAGATGAAGCAATGGGTGTTACTAAAATTAAATTCTGGTACAACCGCTTCAAGAGCGGTCGAGCTTCAGGCAGGCCTTCCACGAGCAGGAATCCAGAAATGGCAGAGAAACTGCGCGCCCTCGTGATGGGAAACCGACGCATAACCATAAGAGAAATAGAACAGGGGCTTGTCATTGCGTACGGCTCTGCACAAGCCATTTTGACTGAGGATTTGGGCATGCGCAGGGTTCGCAGCAATATTCGTGCCGAAGCTCCGCACGCGTGAACAACCAGATATTCGCCTTGACGTCGCAATGGACATGCTGAAATGCGCAAATGAGGTGCGACAGGCCCATAATCACCTGACATGGGGCTCCATGGGACTTCTGTCTATTTTTACAGGTGAAGATGCCGCTGAAAGGCATCGGTTTTGAGGACACCCAGGAGAGCAAGACAAATGTAGTCTGCAAAAACAGATATCTCAATATTCTGAAGGCATATTTCTGAATTGTGTGTTTATCCAGGTTCACATTACAGGCTGCTGAATTGTATGAATTCACAGTAAATGCATCATAGATGACGTTTCTACAATAAGTTAAAACCCTTTCAAGATTTACAGATAGGGTTTAGTCCTACGCTTGTCTAGGCTATTGCATTAGTCCATTACGCTTCGTGCCTTATGCCAATGCGGACATTGGGGCGGACAGACACAACGAACCGCGCTATCAACGCGGAACTTCGGCTACCTTCTACATCAATTTGACGTCTTCCGTTAAAAAAATAAAGCAATTTTGTCCTAAATGTTTTGAGATATAGCAAATTGATTAACGTCACTACACACGAGTTTGACGAGAACAAAATCAGATCAACTTTAACAGGCCGTACAAAGGCCATTTGTTAACGCAAAATGCAAAACAAAACAAAAAACGAAAGGATAGGAATTGCCAAGGGCTACAAAATGTCTATCTCGGATGTTTAAAAATGTTGTTTTTTTACACACAAAAAATCAAAAAGCTATTTTTTTGGTGGGAAAATCCCCTCAAAATCAAAATTTGAAAACATAAAAAACGGACTATATGTCGAAGAACCACATATGGACAATACCCAAATCCAATTTCAAAGCAATATCTTTATCTTTGACTGACTTATGGCTCCCTACGTATGAGTAACTCATGACATTTTACATTGGAATGACGTTTTCTGGCTTTTAATAACCACATGAAGACATATTAATATCAGTACTGTATTTCTGAGACAAAACTGGTCTAGAAACATGCTCTTTTTATTTACATTTATCAATTTCAAATTTTGACCTTCAGTTTTCAGTTTTAAAGTTGCATTTCTAATTTTCAGTGTTTCGAAATTTAAGAAGACTATTACAAACTCTTGATACCTACCGATAGACAATGCAATGCTTTATCATACAGTGTCATGGTTTTCTTAAACTGGAGAACGATTTTTTCATAAAATGGTTTAAATTTCAGCGAAATTCCTCATATTGTGATTCCACAAAATGTCTGATATCCGACGCAAAGTGACGGTGGGAAATTTAAGTAAATTTAGTCAAAAGTGATGAAGAATTAAATATATTTTAATATAGTATCGCGTGGTATCATGGTTTCTTGTAAAGAGGACTGAGTTTTTCCATAAAGGGATCAAACTTTATTAAAGGGACCCTGCCACTTTCGGATGATATCGCAAAAACCGGCTTAAACAAGTCCTAAGGACCACTTATGATTTTAATCGACATCAAAGGCTTTCCCAAGCAGCGCAAGTAACAAAACAAAAATCCTCTCTTATCAGAATCACAAACTGTTTACGATTTCTACTCACCACTAAATATATGGATTATGGAAGCGTTTGTTCCGGTTAACTGCATCTGACCAACCGTCAGCTGACGCTATTGCAATTGGATGAGGTGGCAATGCACATATACATTGTTGTTCCTGTTAACTGCATTGAACAAATCTGGCGCATCTGGCGCACTTGCGTTGTTGCCATGGAAACGTAAGAAATAAACGCACTGACTCTTTGCTATTCGGTATCTCCGGAATCGGAGAACCAGGCGAAAAACAGACATAAACTATGTAAGCAATCCGATACCAAAAAACCTCGGTCGGAAAAACTTCATCAATGGTGGTAAATCAAAATCCCTTCGGAAAAATCGAAATCCCTTCGGAATTAATCTTAATCCCTTCGGAATTAATCTTAATCCCTTCGGAATTAATCTTAATCCCTTCGGAATTAATATTTTCTTTATGCCAATTATTTGCCTGAATCAGGCATAATAAGACATGAAATGTTTTTTGACATTACACATTTCTACAGAAGGCTTTAGCAAAAAATATCATCATTTACAATTGTTGCACAACGCTGCAATTAATTGATTTTGGTACGTAGTGGTGAGCGGACTCGTCAAGGTCATTGTCTGGAAGAACACCGAACTTTGAACGATGATATTGGGCGACCGCATTTCGAAAAATGTACTTCAGAGTGTTAATCAGATGCGATTTCTCTTTAACATATAAAATTTTGCATTAAAGTGGCAGTGTCCCTTTAATGGCAGCGCGACAACAAGCCCGTCTGGTCCATCAATTGTCTTGTGACGGTCCCGGAATAAGGGAAGATACGATACAAAAAAAAACATATTTTTTTGTTAGATACAGATTTATCCTAATTTTTGGTAATGCGGTGCATTATGAACAAGAACTTTGTGTCGGTATTTTTAACAAATATCTCCATTTAGACGGTTTAGTTATCACGGCGTCCGCAGCGTGGCGCTAGCGTCACTCGACGATCAAATGTCCGCGTCCGGCGCGTAACGCGATAAGCTTCGAGTCAGGTTGTATAAGTCCCAGACACAAAGTTACAATATTTGATCAGCTCACGTTCAAAGTAAATCACTAAAGTTTTCCCACAGAACAACTCATTTCGAGCACATCGGCATTGAAACTCTGAAACCCTGGGTTACAAATAGCAGCTGTCAGATTATTAATTGATCGAATTTGTCTGATCTGGAGTCTATTTGGCTGCATGAAACCGAACTGTGCAACGCAACGCAACAGGCCATGAACAACGCAACATGCAACGCAACGCAACAGGCCATGAACAACGCAACATGCAACGCAACGCAGCGCAACAGGCCTTCGGTTATGAACTTACGGATGTCAATCGAGTCCGATCTAGTTATTTTATGACGATCACGTAAGACAAATAGTCCGACTTTTCAGTTGCGCGGACTCTCGTCATTTCGTGTCCACAAACATTTGTTAATTATGCAATTATGCCAATAGTGCCCTGAAACATTATGAAATGTATGTCAATAGACTGTTACGCAAGCTATTCTGCCAGCATCAGTACACTTTGTATCCATCTGCCCAGAAGTTTTGGCTCTGGAAGGCTGTGACCATTATGATCCGAAACTTGGTATGTTGTCAGTTAGATACTCAAATCGTGAAATGGCCTCTGCAGTAGAGGTTCTGTTTGAGCCCAAGCCAAGGATGACCAAATCACTGAAGAGCGGACGGTCGGTTTATGTCTTCCTGTGTAAGCCCTACTGTCCGGTGGTGCTGGGTTGAAGCAATAAAACTGGCAGATTGGAACGAACGGCATTTCTGACTAAGGCATATTGATCTGCTCGGCTGTGAGGTCGAGAGCGCTGGCCGGGATGGCAGCGGGTCAATTCTACCCGACTATAATGCGATTAGTTACTCATCGATCCACACCACCCAATGCGTCTATCGAGCCGTACAGGTATCACACAAACATCGGTTACGGGATGGCAGCGGTCAATTCTACCCGACTATAATGCGATGAGTTACTCATCGATCCACACCACCCAATGCGTCTATCGAGCCGTACAGGTATCACACAAACATCGGTTATCTTATTAACCTCAAAGCAGATGACAACGATGTTCCAATGTTCCAAATTCCAGTGTTCGTGCATCTTCTCACGATAGACGGACTATGTCTAATATTCTGCAGTGCTTAACTTAAATATCTAATGTTTCTTATATTATTCATACAGATGAAACACAGAATACGAATCGCTTATTGTGATACCGTATAGCAGTGGCCCTCAACGGCATGGTTGCCCCTTTTGATGGCCAAAATGACTCGTTGCCCCCGGCCCCCCTCACCCATTGTGTAGACCACATATCTCGGCTTTGAACTGCGCAGTACAGCATAACTTCAGGCGTCTACTACTAGTGACATCTAGGAACGGAAATATAAGCTGACGTTTGTGCTGTTGCTCATAATCAAAAGCAGTGATTTCCAGCGAATAGCAAGTTAAAATCTAACACCTAGCTGAATATCATTTATCACTAATTAATGTTGATACTCTGCGCTAATGTGGTGACAGTGAACAAAATATGTAATATATATATATATATATATATATATATATATATATATATATATATATATATATATATATATATATATATATATATATATATATATATATATATATATATATATATATATATATATATATATATATATATATATATATATATATATATATATATATATATATATATATATATATATATATATATATATATATATATATATATATATATATATATATATATATATATATATATATATATATATATATATATATATATATATATATATATATATATATATATATATATATATATATATATATATATATATATATATATATATATATATATATATATATATATATATATATATATATATATATATATATATATTATATTATATATATATATATATATATATATATATATATATATATATATATATATATATATATATATATATATATATATATATATATATATATATATATATATATATATATATATATATATATATATATATATATATATATATATATATATATATATATATATATATATATATATATATATATATATATATATATATATATATATATATATATATATATATATATATATATATATATATATATATATATATATATATATATATATATATATATATATATATATATATATATATATATATATATTATATATATATATATATATATATATATATATATATATATATATATATATATATATATATATATATATATATATATATATATATATATATATATATATATATATATATATATATATATATATATATATAT